>ML994612.1:1025630-1314874 GCA_010093925.1 Zopfia rhizophila CBS 207.26 | reverse complement strand
GCGGTCGAATCAGATCCGGTAGCCATCCGATAGCGATCCGCAATAGGCCTTGGTGGCATCGACAATCCGCCCACTTACAGGTTATTATTCCAACAATTATAAATAGAAAGTAATAAACTAATTAAAAGAGAATTACTAGCTATTAGTAAAGAAGTATATAAGGGAGCTTAATACTAGATAAAAAGTAAAATAAATACTCTAAAAAACTAGATAGAAAGTAAGGTTACTAGCTAATATTATTAAAATAATTAATAAAGCTAATAGCAAAGAAGACACGTGATATCTTATATATAAAGTTATAAATATAATATAAGTAATTAAGATTAATAAAGACTAAGCAGCTATAGCAGATCTAAGTGGTAAATAAATTATAAATAAAGAATTTATTATATAAAGGGCATTCTCTTTAGCTTTTAGATAATTTTCTTTTTTATACTTATCTTCTCATTCTAAAGCAACTCTTTGGAATTAGTTATGTAATAAATTAGTTAAACTATTACTTATTATATCTTTATATTATTAGAATATTATATAAGTAATTTTATTATATAATTTTATAAACTATTAAAGTATTTAACACGAAACGCACACATACTCACTGCGTTAAAGAAATTTATATACTATTTTTTATAGTATAGTAATAAAAGCTATATATATTCTTAGTATATAATAACTTTAGATACGTAAGAGCTATAGATCCTATTCTATAATAAACTACTACTATTATATCTAAAGATTTTATTTATATTTATTTTATTTCTATCTCTTTATTTACTTAGAGTATGCTCCGGATTAGCTATTTTCCTTTTTTATAAAATAATAAAACTATTTTAGTTTATTTATAATACTATATTAGAGTTATTAGAATCTAGCTCTAGATTTTTTATATATAAGATTCTTAAATTACTAATACTACTGTACTTTATATCTCTTTATTATTTATTAAATTATTATATACTTTATTTTATTTTCTTATATTTAGCTGAATTATATAAAGCGTGTTATTTATATTAAGGTAAATAAAACTTTTAGTAGTTTTTATTAAATAATTTATAAAAGTCTTCATACAGAATATACTTTAAAACTATTTTAATATAGTTTTTATAGTAATAGCTGCTCTTAGTACACCTTATATATTTCTAAGTATTTTTATATTAGAATATCTTATAGCTAATCTCTTAGTAGTTATAATACTATTCTAGTTATAATTAGTACTTAAAAATTCTAGTTATATTAAATTCTCTTTTAGTATGGAAATAGTTTTCTATAATAAATCTCTTTATATTACTTTTTTTAGTTAAGTAAACTACTATTAACCTATAGGCTTTTAGAATATATTTTTTACTTAATTATAAGATTTTAGTAATTATTATTTTATTCTTTTTACTAAAGGTCTCTGCTGCGCCTGTTTTAATCTTATTATTTTTATCTAATACTACCATTTATTTAACACTATTAACTTTAATTAGATAGAATTTATTATATAATACTTATATATTAGCTCTAATTTTTATTTCTATAACACTCTTCACTAGCTAATGTTTAGCTTCGTTTTAGTAGATAATTTTAATCTAATTTAGGTTCTTCTAGTTAATAGTTATAATATAGTATTATTATTTACTATAGTTATTTATTATATAGATCTCTTTCTTAACTATAGCTCTAACTATGCTTGCTGAGATCCTATCTCTTTTATTATCCACTCTTAAAATATTAACCATATAATGAAATGTATTAATTAGGGAGTAGTGTTTGTGGCTTGCTGTTTGACTTATAGTAGCGTTTAATCTAGTAGGATTATCTACTGCCGCCACCGACGCCTAGGAACGTGCGACAGGGGTTGATATGAAAAGGTCATTAAGACACGTTTTAAGCTAGGTAATCTTGTTAATAAGGTTAGAATTCTGGTCTATAAGAGTTTGCTGTTTCTGTCTTATTTCTGTAACTTCACGTTCTAGTTTTTTGATGGTTTTGTTTTGCTGCTGAGTGATTTCTATCAGGGCGACGAGTAACTCTTTATTCGTGGCGTTTTTCTTTACCTGGGGATTGAGTTAACTTCTTTCGTCCTGGATGCACTCAATCTTATCTGAGGAGGTGTCTGGCTGTTCCTGTGGTCTTTGAAATTGCGTGCTCTTCTCAGTGAGTTTTCTTGTACACCCTTTCATTAGTGCTGTTAGATCGATTAGGAATGGTGTTGGACTAGGATTGCGTTCAGGGGTTGAGATGGCTATCGGCGCGTCGGGTACCACAGCGGTGGGCCCTTGGGACCGTGATAACGCGGGAAACGATTGAATAAGTGTACACAATGAATTTATAAGAATGTCCGGTGATAGTTTCCTTTCCTATTGATGAAAAGGAAAAAGATCTTCCTCTCGGTCGCAACTCCTACAGGCGCTTCCCTACTGGTCTATTTTCGTACAGTCGCGAGCAAAATCGGTTTCCAGTTTGTTGCATTCAATTTGTTGTTAGCGCACGGTCCTCGTAGCAAGGGGATATCCTAGTTCGTGTTAGTGCTTTGCAGGGATAGCTTCGTAATTACGGAGTTTTGACAGTTTCTGTATGACACGATTTATTAATTACTCTCTGTAAGCCGAAAACCACGATGCCCGTTGCATGATGTCTTTCTTAAGGAAGCTGGTACACCTAACGGCGTCTAATACCCAAGTTGGTGACAGACTTGATACGGGTCCTGACAACGAGGTGTAAGCAGCCTCTGAGAATTCTAGATGCTACTGACAGTAAAGATATGCCACCGACGGCCCGACGGGGATCAAAGTTGTTGCTGACGCTTCGGATGCAATTATCCAGTAAGAACGTCACGGCAAAATGGTCCCCTTTCGCTGACATGCAACTTAGTATCGTCTTTGTCCATGGACTCACGGGCAACCGCGAGAAGACCTGGACGCATTACAGCGGAATCTTTTGGCCCAGCGCTCTTCTCTCAGAAGACTTCCCTCGTGCACGCATTATGACATTCGGATACGACGCCGACGTTGTCTGCTTTTGGACCATCGCGAGCTCGAATCGGTTAGACGACCACGGCAAGTCGCTGGCGTACGCGCTTCTTGACCAGCGAGGACAATTCGGCCAGCAACCGATTATATTCATCGCTCACAGCCTTAGGGGCTTGGTGTGAGAGGAAGCTCTAAACCTTAGTAACAAGAGACAGGACTTGGGGAGTATTCTATCAAATACGCTAGATATTATCTTTATGGGTACTCCCCATGGAAGCTCATATTTGGTAGGGTGGGGGAGCACTGTGGCGAATTACGTGAATATCTTCCGGGGTACAAACCAAGAGATATTGAAAACGCTGCAGCCTGGCTCTTCAGATCTGTAGAGAACTAAGGAAGACTTTCAGCATATGCTGTGACAAGACATCATTAAGCTCAAGGTATACTATTTCTATGAGGCTCTCAAGATGAATGACACGGTTGGCAAGATTGTGGAGAGTCTACTATACTGCCTGCATACGATAACTGCAGCATCAGCGCAGATTATTAGGACATGACGTAGTTCATTGAAAGAGCAGATGTAGGATACGGTCAGGTTCGAGGGGTATTAGAAAGATGGATCTAGGAGTATGAAACTAGGCGATTGGATGTCGACGAACCAGCAGGAGCATCTGATGGGAATAGCCGTGGAGGGGCTTCATACAAGTGGCGAAATTTTCATCTAAAGTAAAGTAAATAGTTACAGGGAGTAAAGCTCTAATTAGACTAGTATTATTTCTAAATAGTATAACTTATCTTTTCGTTTATAAAATAGTATAAAAAGAATCCCCGTCGCTATACTACTTCCATTTCTTATAGTGTTGAACTCCCTGACAATTACGCTTACATGCCAGAAGTGCCCTTTTATACTACTATTCCTTCTACTTACAACACTGATATACCACTCGAGAAACACACTAAGGTCTCAATACGGGCTGTTCTCATATTCGTGCCATTACTTCTTAATGAAAGCCTTTAGCTCTGTAAAGAACTTCTTAATATAATTAAAGTCTGAGGAGTAGGACGGTAGATATAATAGCTTAACGCTAGCATTACAGCACATCTACTCGATTCTTTTACTGTAATGAAACAAGGCATTATCTATAATAAGAATAAAGTTCGGCTCCGGGTATAGCCTGTAATAGTAAAGAAGCTGCTTAATAAAGTCCTCGAAAAAAGCACTATTAGTTATTTCTTGGAAGACTCTCAAAAGAAGAACACTGTCTTGAGTATACGCTGGTAGGATCTAATATCTACAATTCTAATAGAAATGGGTAACCTTAACTAGCACTATACCAAGTAGAGACCAGCCCGTGCGTTTAAAGCCAACTTGGTTATCACACCTAGACTCGTCCACATAGACGAGTTGGTACGAGCGGAAAGCCAACAATTTATATAAATAGAAATCTTGGAGGTCGGCATTGCGTTCGTTAGCTATTCGTCGTATAACTTTCTTTATTTATCCGACTAACGACAAAGCTCTACTGATACTGGAAACGGAAACATGAACGTCGAATTCGTTATATAGAAAGACGGCCATTTCGTCTTGGTATAATCCGGGCTTCTCAAGCAGGTGCTCGCAGAGGGCAGTAAGCATTAATAGGGCAATACGTCGTCGCCGTCCAGCACCGTTTGCTGGCGTTCTCGTCTTGCCAAAAAGTCGAACGTTAGAGGCTATATCTCGAATCATCCGCTCACTACAGCCGGCGACGTCAGCCATTTCAACTTGTGTAAGAGACCCGCTGAGTATTATGTCGTGAATCAGCTGGTGCTGGGACTCTGCAAGGTTGGGTGCCATAGTCTTCCTAGAAGTTTTGGACAGCGGCAGACGAGCCAGAAATAGCAGCGGAGTCGGATCTATATTGCCCCGCACAGCGCCAAGCCAACGACTATTAGACACTTCGAAGCGTGCCGACAGCCAAACCGTAACGGGGTGCCATCTCAGTTGGCCTTCAACGCCCAGTCAAGACAATGGCTACTGCTGACCTTCCTCGCTCTCT
Source organism: Zopfia rhizophila CBS 207.26 (assembly GCA_010093925.1). Classification (NCBI taxonomy): domain Eukaryota; kingdom Fungi; phylum Ascomycota; class Dothideomycetes; family Zopfiaceae; genus Zopfia; species Zopfia rhizophila. The sequence goes on along the minus strand of ML994612.1, from coordinate 1,309,881 downwards.
CCTATTATTCTGATGGACAAAAGAACATGTCCATCCTGTCTTGCAACTGAAAGCCAGGATGCAGCGATCAAGCGAGTTCACTGGAGCCATTAGCGGCCGCAACGTTGTTGCCGGCTCGTACTGCGGTCCCGGCGGGACGATGAACTTCAACTTCAGAGGCTATCCCGCAACGCAAGGTAGATCCCACCACGATACCTGACACTCTCGCTCCATGCTAACGCCCGCACGCAGACGGTTCCAGCCGAAAACGCGAGCCCTTCTCCACCGTCCCGTTCGCCCTAGACCCTGACTTCGTCGATCGGCCCGAGATCTTGGCGTGGATCCGCGACAAGTGCGCAGGACAAGGAGCTCGCGCGGCGCTCGTCGGTCTTGGCGGCGTAGGGTATGTCAACGCCCGCTCTTCGGGTTTCACGGTTCTAAAGTGACGAAGAAAGTCGCAGCTCGCTATCCAATACTGCCACGACGTTCGCGATGTGTCGCCGCAAACATTCGTATTCTGGGTGCACGCCAGCACCAAGGCTCGGTTCGAAGAAGCGAATAGAGATATTGCGGACAGGTTGGAGCTTTTGGGACGAAACGATCCGAAGGTCGACGTTTTGCGGCTAGTCCGGAACTGGCTGTGCGACGAGACAAATGGAACGTGGGTTATGGTCCTGGATAATGCTGACGATATCAAGATGTTTTATCCGAAGCAGACACGAGCAGAAGACAGGATGGCAACAGCACCGCTGGCGGCCTATCTCCCTCAGAGCCGTAATGGATCGATCCTGATCACGTCCCGAAGCAACGATGCGGCAGCCAGACTAGCGGGAGGTCACAAGAACATCAAGGTAGTCCGTGCAATGGACGAAAGCCAGGCGCTCCATCTCTTCCAGAATAAGGTGCAGAACGCGTCAAATGAAGAAGGTGCTGCTGATCTTCTCCGTGCTCTCGACTATATCCCTCTTGCCATCACCCAAGCCGCGGCATTCATCAACCGGCGAGGCCGAATGACGGCAACTGGCTACCTGGGCGAGTTTCGAAAGAACGACAGGAAGAAAGAAAGCCTTCTTAACTGGGATTCAGGAGATCTCCGGCGGGATGAGAGCGCATCAAATTCGGTGGTGACGACATGGCAGATGTCGTTTGAACGTATCCGCCAAGAGAGGCCCTCTGCTGCAGACCTACTATCGCTCATGAGCTTCTTCAACCCACAGGGCATTCCTGAGTCGACACTTCGCAAAAGACCGACAATTGGAGGCGACGAAGATACTGACGATGAGTTTAACGGCGACCTTGATACCTTACTGGCGTTCTCACTGGTAACGGTGACTGCCGATAGCGGAGTATGCGAATTGCATGCTCTGGTGCAGTTTTGTACTCATGTTTGGCTATCATCGTTTGGCGAGATGGAAAGATGGAGACTGGAATTTCTGGAACTAATGGCAAGGGAGTTTCCTACAGGCGAACACAAAAACTGGACAACGTGTAAACAATTGCTTCCGCACATTGGATCTCTATATAGGAGCGAAGTAGCCGGCAACAAATCGGTAGAGAAATGGTGTCAAGTTCTCACCAATGCGGCGTGGTATACATCCGAGAGCGGGGTGTACGGAGTAGCCCAAGACTTGGCGATGTAGGCAGTTAGAATTGGGGAGAAGATTCTTGGATATCAACACCCTTCTATGCTGAGGAGCGTAAATACGCTGGCAGTAGTGCTGCAGTATCAGGGGAAGTACAACGAAGCGGAGAAGCTGAACCGGCAAGCGCTGGAAGGGAAGGAGAAGGAGCTGGGTGAACAGCACCCAGATACGCTGACGAGCGTGAGCAACCTAGCGTTGGTGCTGCGGTATCAGGGGAAGTACGACGAAGCGGAGAAGCTGAACCGGCGAGCGCTGGAAGGGAAGGAGAAGGAGCTGGGTGTACAGCACCCAGATACGCTGGCGAGCGTGAACAACCTGGCGGGCGTGCTGCAGTATCAGGGGAAGTACGACGAAGCGGAGAAGCTGAACCGGCGAGCGCTGGAAGGGAGGGAGAAGGAGCTGGGTGTACAGCATCCAGATACACTGACGAGCGTGAACAACCTGGCGGGCGTGATGGGGTATCAGGGGAAGTACGACGAAGCGGAGAAGCTGAACCGGCAAGCGCTGGAGGGGAGGGAGAAGGAGCTGGGTGAACAGCACCCAGATACACTGACGAGCGTGAGCAACCTAGCGTTGATACTGGGGTATCAGGGGAAGTACGACGAAGCGGAGAAGCTGAACCGGCGAGCGCTGGAAGGGAGGGAGAAGGAGCTGGGTGAACAGCACCCAGATACGCTGACGAGCGTGGACAACCTAGCGTTGGTGCTGAGGTATCAGGGAAAGTACGACGAAGCGGAGAAGCTGAACCGGCGAGCGCTGGAAGGGAGGGAGAAGGAGCTGGGTGAACAGCACCCTTCTACGCTGACGAGCGTGAGCAATCTGGCGGGCGTGCTGGGGTATCAGGGGAAGTACGACGAAGCGGAGAAGCTGAACCGGCGAGCGCTGGAAGGGTACGAGAAGAAGCTGGGTGAACAGCACCCTTCTACGCTGACGAGCGTGAGCAACCTGGCGTTGATGCTGGGGTACCAGGGGAAGTACAACGAAGCGGAGAAGCTGAACCGGCGAGCGCTAGAGGGGAGGGAGAAGGAGCTGGGTGAACAGCACCCTTCTACGCTGATGAGCGTGGACAACCTAGCGTTGGTGCTAGGGTATCAGGGGAAGTACGACGAAGCGGAGAAGCTGAACCGGCGAGCGCTGGAAGGGAAGGAGAAGGAGCTGGGTGAACAGCACCCTTCTACACTGACGAGCGTGGACAACCTAGCGTTGGTGCTGAGGTATCAGGGGAAGTACGACGAAGCGGAGAAGCTGAGCCGGCGAGCGCTGGAAGGGAGGGAAAAGGAGCTGGGTGAACAGCACCCTTCTACGCTGACCTCTGTTTACTGCCTTGCTTATCTTCTACACAAGCAGAAGCGTTATGAAGAGGCTTCATGGCTCTATCAGAGAGCATGCGACGGCTATAAGCAGAAGCTCGGCTCTCAGCACCCAACAGCCATTGCGTGTCTTAATCACTTTTTGGCCATGCAACAAGAAGCAGAGCGGGAAGGACTGAGACAAAGTAGAACGTTAGTTGATAACGGCAAAGCAGCATTTAGAGAAACATCTATTCACGGCTTTTCCAGTTCACATAACAGTAGAACTACGCCTACATCAATAAGCAGCAGTCGGAAGAACAAGCAAGATTCGATCTACGCCCGATTGAAGAGAAGAATCGGCAGAAAAGAGTTATAACAAGAAGCACATCTAATGAAATCCTGATTCCTTAGCTAATAGAATCTTCTAAGTGACATTCTCCAACGTGAGCAAAAATTCACATAATTATAGGTGGGTCCGAGGCAGGAATGTACTAAAATATGTCATACAGACACTGGCCATAATTACGAACCTACCCCTGCAATGTACTAACACGAAGTAGGAAACCCCCTAGCTATGAGGACCATGCGCTGAGAACAAATCGAATTCACAAACCGTAAGCCGATTGTGCTCGCGACTGTACGACAAGTACTAGAAATTCGATCTTGTGTATGCTTATTATTAAGTTGAAGTCTTCCGTGCTCTGGCAGAAAGCACGCCGAGTCCGTCTTGATTCCAACAAAAAAGGGTATATTAGACAGCCGTGATGTTCAACCTTAGGAAACAGATCTCATGTTTCTCATGTATGCATCGCCAAGTCGCAGGCGTATGTTCCCTGGCGAGGAAAAGAAGCGGGGTGGATGCGCTCATCCGTCCAAACTTTATGCAGCTCATGGCTAACTATTTGATGCACATACATCCTACCATCAATTCTTCTCCTTTCCAAGCTCGATGATCTCTTTCTGCCCCACAGTCCACACCCCCTCATTCTTGCCCTCCTCACACTGCAGCCCGGCGTTCACCGCCGCCTTCGCAATAACACCCGCGTCCTGCGCCCAACTGTTCACCAACATTGGGCTCAACTTCCCTAGCCCACTAGCAATACTCCTTACAATCGCCTCCGCCGGTCTGCTATCCTCCCTGCTGCCAACGATCAACCCAGGCCGTACAAACACAGTATGCTTGAACCCCAACTCCTTCACCTTATCCTCCAACTCCCCCTTCATCTTCGAATACGGGATACTTGACTTCGAATTTGCGGATGTGGAGGAGATCAGCACGTAGGTGGTGCAGCCCGCATCTTTTGCGGCTTTCGCGAGATCGAAGTTAAGGTCCAAGTCGATCTTGCGCTGCGCTTCGACGCCGCCGGCTTGGCCACGTGTAGTGCCGAGGCCGGAGAAGAATATTTTGGGAGAGGGAGAAGTAGGGAAGAGGGAGGGCCACATTGTGGTGTCGGTGGAGGAGAGGGTTTTCAGTTTGGTGCTTGCGGGATTTGGGAGCTCGCGGCGAGTGTAGGCGTGGACGGAGGAGATGGAGGAGTTTGTGAGGAGCTGGGAGAGGATGTGAGAGCCCTGAATATGTTAGATGAGTTTGTAATTTGGAATGGAAGGGAAGAGACATACGACGAGGCCGGTGCTGCCGACGACAGCTGCAGATGTCATTATTGTTGTTTGTTGGTGGATCCGTTGGTGGTGCTGTGGGTGTAAATCTTGAGGTCAAGCAAGTGCCCTTAATAAAGTAGAGGAGTTCAAAGCCGGGGCGATTACAAGGCCGTGGTGGATGTTGCTGATGCCATGATTTCGTCCGTCGTCATTCCAAGGTTTGTCCCTTTGCCATTGGGGTATAGTCATCTCCGAGGCACATCGCTAACTCCGAATCAAGGTCTTTCATCAGCTGAAAACGATGAGATGCACTACATGGCATCAATTCATGAACGAGATTCGTTCCGTGGAAGGATTTTTCTTCACACAAACTTGCGATACCGAGAAAGGTCGTATCTACAGGCTGCGTCAGCACACGTGATGGTTTGCATCAGCACCGTGCATTGGTCGATCATCGATCAGGGCGCCAGGATGGTGATCTAAAGATTTTCCATTTTCGTCGACGTTGAAGTCAACATGCCATATGCGATGCTATTTTAAATTCACTTCCTGCAGAGAATGCAGAAAACCAGTCCGTTGAGAAGAAGCATCCCCCCAGGAACGCCTTGCGCCTGGCCAATAGTCCCCGTACAAAGCTCCCAGCTCCCCTGCTTATCAGGCATTCTTACAACGTAACAACACTGGCCTCCAGCACGCCTTCTTGTCCGATTAGCCCTTTGACGACATCTTGGCCAACAGGCTTATCAACTCCGAGAATCATCAACGCCTCGTTACCTTCGACATCTCCCACGTTCTCTTCTACGTCTTCATGAAGCGGTGCGACATTCATGAACTTAATGTTCACTCCAGCCTTACCCAACAAAGACCCCACAAAGCCAATCTTTCCGCAGGAATCAAAGTTCCGGCAAATAAGAAGAGTACCGCGTGGAACAAACTCGCCCTTGAAGCGATCTAGCCGCGAGATGAAAGGCTTGTTGCCCGAAACAAAGCCCTGAATGACTTGATCTTCTTGTTCTTGTCGGGCAAGAGCACGGGAAGCAGCAGGGGAGTTGGAGCGGCTGATGTCGGTACGTTGGTGCGAGGGAGAGCGAGAGGCGCGCGCTCGGAGGGTGACGAAGGAGGAGTAGGGCTTGTCTTCTACATTCTCGCGACTACGGTTCTCGTTGATAAGAATACCACGATCTATTGCGAGTAGTTCGGCGTTGACGATGTTTATGTTAAGGCCGTCAGAAGATGTGATAGGAGTAAGCAGTCCTTTGACTAGAGCCGCGAAAAGGGGCTTGGTGGTATTTAGGTTGGTTAATGCGCCTTCATAAGTGATGTCGAAGGTCGTTCGGAAGTCTTTTGCCTTGGTACCGGAGGCTGTGAGATGCGAGGTGTAATGTTGCGTGTAAAGTGATCCCATCTTCTCAACGAGCGTCACAAATGGCTGAAGGGTCCGGTACTCCTCGGGTAGAATTATAGGCGCATTGACAGCTGATCTCGGAAGTTCTCCCGAGAGAATGGAAACGACCTGCTCGCAGACATCGATAGAAACGTTTTCCTGCGCTTCCTTAGTCGAGGCTCCAAGATGTGGAGTGGCCACGACTTTGGGATGAGCTATTAGACGACTCGCTGGAGAATCGGCTTCAGGTGGCTCGGAGGTGAAGACATCAATCCCGGCGCCCGCTATTGTACCTGCGTTCAATGCTTCGAGGAGAGCAGTCTCATCTATCATACCTCCTCTCGCAACGTTCAATATTCTTGCCGTTGGCTTCATGGTTGCCAGCTCTGCGGCTCCAATCATCCCCTTCGTGGATGCAATCAGTGGAGTATGCAGTGTCAAGAAGTCAGCTTCTTTTTGGACCTCTGCGAGGGTTGGCTTAAGGGTGACGGAGGCGGCAGCGGCCAAGTTTGGATTCGCGTAAGGGTCATACGCAATCAAACGCATGCCAAAACCATTTGCAATTCGGGCAACAGTGAGACCAACTACATTTTGTTAGAGGCTCCTGCTATTAGATCTGCACGCAGCTCACCTTTGCCCAATCCAACAATACCGAGCGTCTTTCCCTTCGCTTCGATGCCAACAAGACGACCTCGTTCCCATTTTCCGGATTTGATACTCGAGCATGCATCCCCTACGTTGCGGGCAACAGCCATCATGACTGTCGATGGTCAGTACTAGGTCTCTAGAAGAAAGCTTGCATTAACTCACGTGCAATTGTGTGTTCAGCAGCGGCATTGATGTTCCCGGAAGGCGAGTTCACGACGCTATAAGTTTGCTGTTTAGGTATATTTCTTAAAATATTCTCAAGAGAGAAAGTACTCACATGATTCCGTATTTAGTTGCGCTCACCACATCGACATTGTCGACGCCCACGCCAGCTCTGGCAACGACTTTCAGCTTCTTGGCGGCTTCGAGTAGCTCTGCTGTTACTTTGGTCTCTGAACGAACGATGAGAGCCTCATATTCTCCAATAATGCCCTTCAGCTCATCCGGGCTCAGTCCCTTTTTCTCATCGACCTCAAATGAATCCTTTAGCAGAGCCAGACCATCCGGTGAGACCTTTTCAGGAATCAGGATCTTTGGCTTGGGCGACGGCACTGGAATAGCCATGTCAGTTGCTAAATCTACGGAATTGTCCTGCAGAAAGCTGGAAAATGTTCAAGAGAGCGGAAGATGTGGGTGTCACTGTTATTTTTTATTTCTGACAGACAATTAGATGGTCCGCTATCGGACTCTGCGTGCTGCAGTTTGATGTATTCATGGATCAGCTGCGTCCTTTGTATGAAGGTGCTTGCCTCTTCGAGTTAGATGACTACCCCGCTCTTGCCAAAACCCCACGCTTACACCACTGTGCTGTCAAATCTTAATTCACTTGGTTATATGAGCGAGGGATGCTCACAGTCTAGAAGCAAAACCTTAAGAGCTGTTGCGAAAATTGATCAGTGAACGAACAGTGGGAAACCCTGACAGTCTAAAGTGAGTGAATCGGGAAATGAAGAGAATAGCAACGCTAGCAAAAGGCCGTGGTAAGCATTAGCTCGTATCCCCACCATGGTGAGGTTTGAACAAAAAGCAATATCTGTCATGTGTACCACCTAATGACATATTTTGAAGGTGTAGAGTGTTTGCAGGTTTCGATATCGCTTAGATCGATTGAAAGTATGTTCATTTCCTTACTCAATGGACTTTGTCGCACGTGATACACGCTTGAGATACTCAAATAGAAATCTCAGAATCACCAGTTGCATCGCTGCTTCAATTTTTCATTTTGAACGACCTCGACCCAGTAGCCATCAGGGTCTTAATCATCCGTTAGTGAGATCAGGAAACGAGAAAGGGATGTAGGAAACATACCAAGCACGAAAGCAATATCCTTCATCCTGCCGTCTGTGAGCTTCTTCTTCCAATTCACCTTTTTCTCCTCGAATCGAGCGCATGCAGCATCCAGGTCGTCGACAGTGATGCAGATGTGACCGAATCCTTGCGGCTGGGCATTGCCATCGTGGTACTTGAAATTCGGATCCTTCTCAGTTCCGTAGTTCCAGGTCAACTCCAGCAACCCTTCCCTATCTGCTGTTCCGTCTGGGGCGGGAGGGCCGTAACCAAGGAAGTACAGATTGAAGCCGCCATTCTTACTCTCCGAGGTTCGCTTGAGTTCCATTCCCATAACGTCTTTGTAGAAATTCAGGGATACTTCGGGATCCTTGATACGAATCATGGTGTGGTTCTGTCTTCGTCAGTACTCCTGCAACTCGTTTTCAGCCTCAGCGAACCAACCATGCGATATGTTTCCACATTTGTCTCCTTTATGCTCTCAGTCTCCTCCAATGGCTTCTGGCCAATCACCTCCACCCAATAACTATCGGGATCTAAGACAAAGGCAATGTGTCGCATCTTCCCATCCGTCAATTTCTTCTGGAACTTGTAGCCAGCATCCTCTATCCTCTGACAAGCCGCCTGAATATTATCCACTGAGATGCAAAGATGTCCAAACCCTCTGGGATCAGTATTGCCATTCGCGATCTTGTAGTTCGGATCGTCCTCGGTGCCGTAATTGTGAGTGAGCTCCACGATGCCCTCCCTATCTGTCCAATGGTTGGCATGTGAAACCGCCTTGGGGCTATCGTAAGCCAGGAAGTATAGATCGAATTTAGCGTCGGGATTTTGGATCTTGTTGATCAGCTTCATTCCAAGGAACTCGTAGAACTCGACCGAGCGTTTGGGATCCTTGACTCGAATCCTGCGCAACGTCAGTCTTCATCCAATGACCACTGTGGGCCAGAAACTTTTCCAAAACTCACATCGAGTGATTCAGCTTGTATTTTGTTGGATCAGTCGTCATGGTGGCTAGCGTCCTGAATAGATTGTTTGGTGTGCTGCTGTGTTTGAGTGCTCGAGTTGAGAGAGAGCTAGAAAGCCTTGACGAGTGTGACCAAAGAGGACGCAATGAGAACATGAACTACAGCTGTTGTGATGCTCAGTGCAAGTATTGTATCGTGAGGGAGAGGGAAAGAACAAGCGTTTATGATTTTGCTATCTAGATGACGTCTGATGAGCAAAACAACCAAACCCCTCGGCATTCTTTCGGAGCGGATAAATTACTGCACTCTGCGTTAAGCCCTGTCTGTTAGTTGCAGTTTTACTGAGAGATCTAGTGAGCCCTCCGCTTTTATATCTGTATGTCTTAGGAGCTAGCGGCGCGTCAACTTCAGCTTCACGATTCTGCGAAGAGAAAACGCGAAAGGATGTCACATTAAAGGAAAAAGCACGTGACGCGGCACACGGGCGGAAATAATCCCTCCCGCGGAGCTGATCCGCGGCTGAGGTTGGACTACGCCTTGAAACTCTACAACGCCATGCAACAAACTCTGAAATACTGTTCATTCGCTGTTGAAGCCTTCATGATACGCTGATTATGCCATATACCTCCAGTCAACCCTCGCTATCTCCTCCCTCGTATAGCCCGTCAGCTTTGTCAGAGTGACGAGGCCCATACCTGTAGCTCGGTGCAGACACCAAGGTGAATACACATCAGGTAGGTGTCTGCTCCATCTTCCGACCTAGCTTTCGTGGTATTCGGCTCCAGTTCTTAGAGCCTCGTCGGGCTCTCATAGCTTGGGTGGCTTGACCACTAGTTCTACCACTTTAAACTACCTATCCTCCTTTTTGATCATAATGATACTAACTATTCTTTCTTTATATTAGTTCCGAAATGCTAAACGCAGTGAAGCTCAGCGAGCTTCTTGCCAAAAATGTTGACTCGCAGCTCTATCCGCGCATGTTGTAAGTTTATAGAGGCCTCAGCCAGGTCTATCAAAAACTCACGTTCCAAGTGTGATGTCACCCAACGGTACTCTTATGGCATACTCCACACCTGTCGATATCAAGGATCTGCGAGATCAAGCCGCTCTTATATCCATGGCATGGAAAGATCACGAGGCCGCGCTTCAATCAAAACAAGCAAAGGGTTCGAGCCAATCGGAAGCCGCACAATCCCAAGACTCATCTACAACCTCACTACTTGAAACCCTCACAATCGAATTCCAACATAACAACATCATTGTCCGCGCCATTCAACCCAAGCTCCTACTAGTCCTCGTTGGTGGTGTCCCTCCATCGCGCAGAACTGCATTCAAGATCACTCCCGAGGCTCATGGGGATGCTCGGTATCCCTCTACAGACATTCAAGAGCCAGGTCCACCACCCACCAGTCAGCCTGAATATGGCTCGTCATCGGTAGATAGTTCATTGCTAACAGGTGAGGAAGTCAGCGCCTCGAAGAAGAAAGCAGCATCTATAGCGAGCCATTTGAGTCAACGAGAGAAGGACATGAAAATTGGCGCATTACATATCCAGCGAAAGAAGATTGACACCATGACGGAATTCATCCGGGCGGACTTTGACTCGAAAGGTTTCGTCATGCCGGATGACTCTAGCTTGACATGAGAGTTTTAATGGATGCTTTTGCATTCTTTCACCCCCGTTCCTGCGATTCAGCGACTTTCTGCATTCCTGTCACTCACATCATTTCCTTCCTTGTCTTCCTTCATGAAGACTTTTCTCAGCATTTCGATTACTCTAATTGTGAGGGATAGATACATCAAGAGGTAAACACACGGTTGGGCAACGGCATATTTTCCTGTTCAATGTTGTGCGCTAATACACTGAACTTTTTCTTTTTTTGCTTTAATCAACTAAGCTACACCGGTTTTGCTTCGATATGATACACCTTTTTCTTTTCTCTTTCGGCTCGGACCAAGCTAAATCATTTTTTGAGGTTCTACTTTCTTTTCAATCCAGTGAACCCTGCCAGTTCCATTTTCATACTCTCACCAGTTGTGCTTGCTGCTTGGACCGATCCTTGTGTGACCAAATGTCCCTACAAAGCTCACCACTCGGTGGAGGATCATTTCCGAGAAGTTCATTGATCACAGAAGCGGCTGCGCAATGTCCACTGATCATGGCAGCAACAATCCCACGGAAAAGCCCACACGCATCACCGGCGACCCATGCTGGCCTGTCAATCAAGCACAAGTCGCTATTGACCTCGGGATACCATCCAACGCCCTCAAGGGTCGGACTAATCAACTTCGCATCCCGATCCTCGCCGAGGGCTTCGAAAGCGGCCGATAGTTGCCTGAGCCCTTCAGCCATTTGACTCGTAGCCCACGCCCATAAACCTTATCGATCCTTGAGGTTATCTTGGTATCTTCACCTAGGAGGCCCAGAGCCGATACCTCGAATTGGCTTTCAACACTTTTCAAGGCTTTCAAGAGCGGTTCCAGGTGCTCTTTGCAAGGTCCTCATTGAAAATACGGGTATTGAATCATGGGTTGGACCGTCCTGTAGGCGGGCAATCGGACCTTCCAGACACAGTCCAAAGCCCATCGGTCTGAGTGAAGCAAGTTTCTCCCTGGCGACAAACACAGAAGGTCCTCCATTCAACTCCCCCATTAACTTCTTTAATGCGAAGCTTTGGGGTCCAGCTGTCGCATGTCGCGGAAGAAGGCTTTGTCGATGCTTTGCTGAATGCGGAATCCGACCTCCAGCCCCCGGAACGAATAATATCCAGTGAGGCACTGCAAACTCTTTCCAATGGCCCGAAACGGCCTGTAGCGAGCAAAATACGCCTCGCTAAAAGGACAGTTGCCTTTCCATTCTTCCCATCCTTGGCCAAGGCCGTGAAAGTGTTACTGATGGGGTTGTAGGATATTTCCTCTACATGATTCTCATTGTAGAGCGTTCCATTCACAGAATTGACCATGTCGCTGACTAACTGAAGTCTCGCTTCCAGTGACAGATAATCGGAAGGATAAGCTTTGAGCACCCATTCTTCCGTACCAGGACCTCCCACAGAATAGGCGTTAGGATCCTTGGGGAAGGGAGGTGTGTCAAGCCCAGCAGCACTAAGAATGCCACAAGTCCAATCATAAGCATTGTGGAGATCATCAGCTCTTGGTAATGACCAAAGGTATGATACGGATGGGAAGAAAGAGAATTTCCTGTCTAAAAAGAGGCCAGCACCACCATGACCACAAGTGACATCATGAGGACAATAGCGGTCGCGGCCCTGGGCAGCTTTCCCGGCATCTGCTATGGCGAATTTGGGAGGAGTCTCGCTCAAACGGGCAGCAGCAGCGAGGCCTGCAGGGCCCATGCCAATGATGGGTACGTCGTACTTGTTCTCCATGGTTAAGAGGAAGCAGAAGAAGATAATGTGTTACTGTGGATGAAGGAAAGAAACGGAAGATGTGAACCTTGAAAAGTGGTTTGAATTCCCCACGTGGCTCATGCTGATGCTTTTATATTCAGGGACTGTCTTTTCCTACGTTAAAACCACGTCGGGATAACAAACCAAACAACGCTCCAAAGCTATTCCGTAAGGCATTTGTGATGCAATAGCTGCACTCGAGCACAGCACCAACAATCTTCAGAGCAAGATCAATGCAATGAGATGTCTCCTCAGTGGCAAGATGCCACTACACGGCTCCTAAAACGAACATAAACAGCTTTTCGGCCTCAATTATTCGAGATTACTTCGTCCATGAAGCCAGAAACCAACTCTATCGACCGCTCGTCTCTCGTTCCTTGAGCTTATTTCAGATCTTCAGGAGACGTCGAAATCCACCTACCGCTATCAATTACTGCTTCTGAATTGTGGCCAAGTTGTTGCCCGAATTGATCAGCACTTGCTCTGCGTCTCAGCTCGTCGAGGTTAACGAATTGGACTTGGTTGCCTAAAGAAGAAAATGAAACAGGAAGCTAAGTAATCCAATTTTTTTTTTTTCAACAGTTTCTTCGCTAAAGCCTACTTCAATGCACCGTTTTCCGGATAGCTCTTCAGTAAGTTCAAGACTGGCAGGAATAGTGTCTTCCTCTCCCCGTCATTTCCCCCGCTGCTGGCCAGTGTCTCACCCCGTCCAAGTTGATCCAAATCCACCCCTCACAATTTTCAGGCTCTATAACCTACGTGATATACGTGAGTAACTAATCATTCAAGCAGAAGAGAGAGCAAGCCTACCTGTGGTTGTGCACTGGGATCTTCAAGATGACAAGCGACATACAAAGTAACACAATGCCTTTCTTCGTGCTGCATTATGTCATTCGTGACAGCAACAACCCGATGGCCCTTGGTCTTTGAACCGGTTTCTTCGAGCACCTCTCTCGCAGCACATTCCCCAAAGTGCTCAAAACCACTCGAGATGACCGCCTGGAGGAGCCCAAGTACCTGCGATTCTATTAGCTGCATGCCATGATTCGTCGGAAGGCGGTGAGTGTTGGCTCACTTGAACCATGGCTCCCCTTTCTTTTCCCGAAGACGATCTGGCCGTCTGCGTTATACACCAGGGTGGTGATTCCGATGCGAGGATGCTGTTGCACCATTTCGATGTAATGTAGATCGAAGAAGCTCTACGGATCGAACCATTCTTATACAGATGCTTTGAAGGAGGTCTGATGAAGCAAACTCGCGAACTGGGCTAACTGGGATATAGATCCCCCGCTAGTATATACACCTCTCTGCGTGTGTAATACCCTTCCTGGTTGCCCCTCTCTCCGCGCTACTTGGATTGGCTGTAGATCGATGTCTTCCCACAGGGTCTATTGGTTTAAGCTTATGTTTCCAAGATGAATCTTCAAAGGAAATCCGGATATTATACCAACCAGGATATGAATTCCCCGCCTGAGAAGAACCCCTTACGCATGAAAGAGCCTCCAAACGGCTCGTCCCTTCAGTCCGATGCAATGGCAAAGTCTTAAAATTTAGAATAAGCTGGGATAACAATGCCCCGCCGTTGGAACTTCCCGTTTGCATCCCAAGCCTTCCACACGGCCCGGTGTACTGGCCCGGTCTGGTATAGGAGGCCTATGTGACTTGGCTTGAAGCCACCCCCTTTCTTGCCTTACATAACCCACGCATCTCTCGTACCAAACGCTTTGAGGGGGAGAAGGTATTTCGAATCATTGAATTGACATGATAGGGCCTTGCATTCTTACATAGCCAACAAATCATGCATCTGCATACCTCCTTAGTGAGCAGTGACAGTTCAACGGCTTGGAACTATTCGCAATATAAGATCACGTTCCATTTCAACCCAAACCCCAAAGCCTCCTGGTATATAAAGACCCTATTAAATGACATCTTTTGTGCTAGTAACGTTATTGCAGGATGGATGCCGACATGATCCGTGACCTCGTGTTCGGATAAATAATGCAGTTCTTGTTGTAACAGTAAGCCAGGCACCTACTCGATTCAAGCCTTGACGCGTGCTCCAAATTCCGGAGCAGATCGAGTGGCAAGCTGAGCAGCATATGAAACTCTAAATAATGTAAATAATGTCATCGACTAAACAAACCAGGCATATAGGCTGCCTTGCAGTGTTGGTTCCAGGTCCGGGGATGATTTTGCAGAGCTTCGTTGAGAGTCGTGGGGGAACGCACAGTTGAGTAGTGGCAAGATGCGATATTGCGAGCAGGATACGTTATATGCTTTTCACCTCTCCCAATGCCTTGACTTGTATCAGTTTTGTTTGCGTCAATTCTTCTCTCCATCATGCAGGCACCAATTCCCCAAGAGAAGGCGTTGGAGCTGCCTCCTGCTGTATCCTCCAGCCCCGAAATGCATTCTCCCTCTCCTATAGACTCCCCATCACAAGCCCTCTACACCAAATTCAGCCTCAAGCAACGAATCGTACTCATCTCAATTGCCAGTACAATTGGCATCCTATCCCCTCTTTCCTCAAATCTCTATACCCCCGCCACCCCCGAAATTGCAAAAGACCTCAACGTCTCCATCTCCGCCATCAACCTCACCATCACATCCTACCTTATCTTCCAAGATCTCGGCCCTACCTTATGGAGTGCAATTGGCGACACCCTCGGCCGCTGCCCTCCCTACCTAATCACGCTCTCTTCATACGTTGGTGTCTGTTACACGGTTTGGAACATAACAATGGTAGCCACATCCCCTCTATACGCAGAAAATTACGGACTTAATAACCTGCAAATCGGGTTGACATACATCTCGAACGGGACCCGTTCACTCTGCGGCTCTATCCTCACTGGTAAACTATTAAACATAGAGTACCGACGACAACTCAAACGAGAACGCAAGCACGTCGAAGACGTAACCGCAGTCAAGGAAGTGAAGAAAATCGAACTTGTGAGGATAAGACCAATGATTGTGCCGATAGCACTGTTTATACCCTGTGTGGTGGCATTTGGTTGGGTCGTGGATTATCATGCGCATATCGCTGTGTCCATCACGCTTGCAATTTTTATTGGGGGATTGGATACTTGTATTCTTGCTGCGTTTTGTAAGTCCTTGATCTTCCCCACATGATTTTTCTCGGGCATCGTGCTGAGAGCCAAATAGTGATGCTGGTAGTCGACCTCTTCCAAAGCCAATCATTCAGTGTCACGGCATACATGAATCTTTCTCACTGCTTGATAGCTGCTGGAGGTACGACCGTAGTTCAACCGCTGATCCAGGCGGTCGGTGTGGGATGGGCTTTTACGACGTGTGCTAGTATTACGCTCACGACTTGTCCTTTTGCCACTACGAAATTGTATTATGGGACGAGGTGGCGGAATAAGCGGAATGCGCGAAGGGCGGGTACTGCTGGGCAGTGAGTGCAAGATCGCCACCGTTATTGATGGATTAGCTAGTAAAATTCAATGACAGAGAGAGGGCGTGAGAATCTTTGTATTGTAAAGACTGTAGTATAATACAACTTCGCTCGCTTAATACCGTCTTATTCCTGGTCAGTAGAATAGTAGGCTTTTGACATTTAGCCTCCTGTCTAAAGAGCATATTAATTGAATAGGTGAACCAGAAAGATAATGAGAGTGATCGTGATAG
The DNA here is from genome assembly GCA_010093925.1 of Zopfia rhizophila CBS 207.26. Lineage (NCBI taxonomy): Eukaryota > Fungi > Ascomycota > Dothideomycetes > Zopfiaceae > Zopfia > Zopfia rhizophila. The sequence goes on along the minus strand of ML994612.1, from coordinate 1,294,023 downwards.
CTAGATCCAGGCCATGACTAGCATCTACGCAGGGGCTAAAGGCAATGAAGCTCGCGTGAGTGGCGGATCAAGAATCGAAACGGAAGTCTAGTCTCGTTAATAACTCAGCATCCGAATATGAATACGTAGATGTAGGGAATATATACCTTCGGTTTCCTTCGTCGGATGTCGTTTCCAGGTAATTTATCTTTTGTTCACCTGTCATTGAATTCCACACCTTGTCGCGTCGACTGAAGAGAGTTAGTGAGAAAAATGTGTTATTGAAGAGCACAAATAGCGAGTAAGTACTTATTCTCCCTTTGGTAAAGCACCTTGGTGAAGATGAACATGCCGATGTTGAAGAAGACAATGCCGAGAAGGATTTTGTTGCCTCTGCAAGGGAAGGATTGGTTAGCATATGTAGTCTCGGATACGGGAGCGGGCGCAGTGGCATTGTGACGAGGATATAAGCTTTTCATATAAAGACTTGTGGAGTAGGGGAGCATGTAGTGGTGATTGTAGACATGTATAGGTGCGGTATGGGAGGAGGGTAAAAGAGAGGGCACTTACCTCTTATAAAGGGGTTTGTCATCATTGCGGTATATCTGGGAGTTTATGTCAGTCTTCTTGCAGAGGAAGAGCAGGAGCACAAAGAGATTGCTTACATTGACGCCAAGGACGCTCGCTGCATGAATGCCCATATTGAATAGAGCGCTAGCAATTGCTCTAGTCCGAATCGATCCAGCGTTACGGCTGACCAAGGACACCATGATGGGAATTAGATTTGGATATCCTACAAGGAGGACGATCAGGGCATATTTTACCCAAGGCCTATCCTGAAAATTTACGACCAGAAATGAAGTCAGAAATGGGATCGCCCAAAGTTGGCAGCCGACACCGAGCAATAGAGTTTGCTTAGATTTCTTCGATATCCAGGTCCAGAGGAACATTTGGATGCCGACAAGGGTTGCGCCAGGGATGGACATCAAGGCCGTTTGAAATGTTGTGAATCCAATAGCCCGAAGAGTCAAAGTCTGGTAGAAGTACATTGGGATAAAGGGTACCGTCCAGGTAAGAGACAGGATATAAAGCGGGAGCATGTGCCAATCGGCCAAGCATTTTCCGATCATCCTCAATGTTATTCCCTCTCGGTTGTGCATACCTCCTTTTCCAGGGTCGTCGCGAAGGACACGGTTGACCAAAATCTTTTCTTCGTGTTCGTTAAACCATGCCTTTGGGCCTCTTGCCCGAGCATAAAGTGAAGGCTGAGTGGGTGACTGTGGATAGAAGAAGAGCGCAATCACACCGATGATTCCGGTCAGGGCACCTTCCAACCCAAAAAGCCAGCGCCAGCCTTCAAGCCCGAGAACTCCCCCCATATGAAAAATTCCAAACGCCATCAGAGCGGACATGACTTGGGAGACTTGGAACGAGACCCAAAAACAAGCTATTCGGAAGGCCATTTCAGAGCCAGTGTAGAAGTAGCTGAGATAAAGCACATTCTCGGGGATGAAACCAGCTGAACTAAGTCAGAACTCGCCAGTTGAGCTGAAGGAAGGTATTGTTTGCAGGCCATCTTACCTTCTGCGAGTCCTAACAAGGCGCGACAGATCAAGTATCCAGTCCGGTTTTTCAAAAAAGCTTGGCAGCTTGCAACGAGGCTCCATGCCACCATTTGGAAGGGCAGCCAGCGGTCAGGACCAAATCTCTTAGCGCACAGCTGCATCGGTATCTCGGCAACCAGGAAAACAACGTTGAAGATCGTGGAGCCAAGATTGTAGTCATTCGTATTCATCCTCAGGTCGTCGAGCAGATTATCTGCTAGAGCTTGACTCGTGTTGCTACGATCAAGCAGAAGGCAGAAGAAAGCCGCACAGACCCAGGTACATACTTTCTTGTCAAGCTAGGGCGAGATCAGTCCCATGCTTGGGCACAAGTGTTCAGAGAGCAGCATACTCGCCGGACGAGCTTCTTTTCTTCTGCCACAGCCCATTGTAAGTCTGGATCGTATCGATGACGGCCCTCATATTCTGCTGTTGGCTTATTGGTGGAGACTTTGAGACCTTCAGACAGAAAGGTAGTGTTCCTATGGCGTCTGTCCTCAACTGTCTCAACTCTCTCAATCGTCTCGATGTACTCAACCTTTGGCTTCTCATTGGATTTGGACAAGATATATGTTGAGGACTCCATAATGAACAGAATGAAGGAGGACGGGGGGATGAATGACCGCGTAGTTTTGTTGTGGATATGGCCATTTTGAAGCTGGTGTTATTATCAAATACCAAGCCTTTCGGAACTCCGGGGGATGCCGGTCGATGGTGTGGGCTTTGGCAGTTGCTCCCCAAGAAAAGGTGATGTGTTGTGGTAACGAAATGAGAGTCAATTGCTCTGACGCAAGCTCACACTGTGATCAACTACTTCCCTGATAGTGTGTCGGTTAGGAGGAGATACACAAGATCACAATTCGTTAGAACTGTAATGATTTAAGCTCCATGGCATTCTTGGAAGACTATCCAAGCTGGTATCCTAACAAGGAAGTCGTTAGTCTAGATATGATGGCTTGTTGAATGATAACTGATTGGGCAAACAAAAAAGCAGTTGCGCTATCAGAGGCCTAGCAAGCCTTGTGATAGATATGCCGGCAGTAAAGTTTCGGCATTGGTGGCGGCCGTGGCTAAGCTTTCGGGGAAAAAGTTGTTGATTAACCGTGTCCCAGCAACCTGGGCAATGGGTTTTCCTTTCAACCGCCTAAATCATGTTGTTCGAAAAATCTAGAATGAATCTCCCTCCTCGCTTACAGCCTGGCCTGCAGAATGCGATTGATTGAATGAGGAAAATTGCATGAACAACAGAGACAAGACAGACGAACTTGACGAGGGCCGGGAGTATGTGACTAAAAGAGACTAAACCAGAATCAATTGTCGGTAAATCTAGTCCTCTTTGACCATAAATTTGCTTGAATTTGTAGGTGCGATATTGAATCTTATCGGTGGTTCGTGAGCGTGAGACCCCGTAAGGGAGCGGAGAGGTGACTTCCGTTCGTAGTAAGCTTCAGTGAACAGGTCATAAGGTAGGTTACATTTTCATGAGATGCTTGACGCTCGACGTGAAAGACATAACCATTTTGGGTACCCTGAAGAATTTTCTTTTCGCCTGAAAGAGGTGATCAACTGAAGGTGATGGGTAGTGACGAGTGACGCGCAAAATCGGTCGTCAATCTGCGGCAATTGGTTGACCAGGAAGGGATGTGAATGGTACTTGTGAGCGTGAACGGCAGTGGAGATGGATGAAAGAGAGGCGAGGCGATTGGTGTCGTGCAGTCGATCACTATGGTATCTTGGCTCCCCACATTAGGCTAACGCTGCTAGTGCCCCACAATACGAGGGACTCAGAATTCTGCAACGTCCATTCACTCTAGTTTTCACGCAGAATCACAAACACCACAACATCTTGCAAGTTCCTTGTTTCACCCCTCTCATCTCCCATCATCTATCTGCATCACACATGCCACTGAGCATTACCTTGACGTTGGCATTCGTCTGCAAGGCCTTGGTCTCTTTAATCAATATCAATTGCAGAGTTTCTCCACTACACCTCTGTTCACATGCAGTCGTCGTGCATCTACACCTCACGCATTGATATCTTGCTGATTTTGGGTTAGGGCAGTTATGTCCATATCTACGTAGCATGCGGCATTTCATGGTTGCAGATAAGATCTATCAATCACAATCGATCAATATGAAAACTTCTTCTGGATGATTATACTAACAAGGAGATCCCAACTCCAGGGAGAGTAGTATATGTACGCACCTCTGTAAGATGTGGAAATACCAGTGTATATTACATTGATGCATACCAGCCTTGCTGGTTTCCACTCCCCCATCTCGGTCATCCTTTGCGTCCCAACATTATTCATTCTGGATAAGTCTAATTGCACCTGTAGAACCGCGCTAGACGATTCCATAAATAGAAAAATGCTTGAAAGAGCCTCTGATTTCGCCTCCTCATACTGCCGAAGGAGATCATACAATGTCCCTGCATCAAGAGTGCAACATCCTTGCCATTCCAAGATGCGGATGGCCGCCGCTCAGGAACGTAAGGCCAGTTGCCGCTCATGGCTATTCTCTCGATATGTCCAAGAGATAGCTTTCGAAGCGATATTGGAATCTTTGCGCCTTTGCACTTCGCATATGGACGCCTCGCAACGGTTCTGATGCGGATCCGCTTCTAGAAGGCTTACAACTTGATTTCATCTGAATCCTGCCAGAACATCTCTCCAGGACCAACATGCTTAGCGCCGGTGATATATCGCATTTGATGCATAGCATTCATCGACTGGATGCAATGCTCACCATGTCTGACAGTGGATAGATCTTAACTTGGCACAACATCAATCAAACCACCGTTCTCGATCCTTTGTTCAGCGTAAAGGTTTATGGTAACCAACGGCCAAGCAGAAGCTTATATTCATCTCTAAAGATTGGGACTTGGGCAGCTTAGCTTCATCAAGCTTTCACCCGACCTTGATCGAAACCATACACTGCCGAGGCCGGAGGTCATCAGATAGACATCCGAGGGGCCTTCTTTTTTGACAGTGAGTAGACGTAACGCTTCCAGCCGGCATTCAGGCAGTTTTCAGATTAAAAACTAAGACAATTGTACCTTCCAAGATCGTACGATAATCTGAAGAATCTACAGTGATGTCAACGTCCTCACAAAGCTGCAGTCCACGTATCACTGCCTGAATGGTACAGTATTGATCAATCATATTGGATCGGCGATCGAACGACCTAGCCGGTTTACCGTTATTACTCTCATACTCTGGTTTGCATTCCTGGAGATACTGGTGCTTAGAGCTCCCTTGTGTCAGGAGACACTGTCGCCTCTCCGTCCCAATTCTCCTCACAATTCCAGAACGATGTGCCCAACCCCTCTTGACACACAACTCAGGATCGTAGTTTTCTTCTCCTGCTCCATCAGCCCTGTCCCTCGATGCTCAACCCGTCCACTGCAAAGGCTCACCCGACAAGTCCCACAGTTTCCTACCTCGCAGGAACTCTCAATGTCCATTCCCGTTGCTCTCAGCGCGTCCAAGAGCGTCTGATCGCCACCTACTTCGATGGTTTTCTTACTCTCCTTCAGCTCGGCAGTGAAAGGGTCTCCTGACGTAGCGACCTGGAAGGTCTCGAAATGAACCTGAGATTCAGGCATACCGTAGTCCTTCGCAGCTTTCCCAACGTCGTCCATCAGGCGCTGCGGTCCGCAGCAGTATACGTGGGTGTTTTCTTTCACGCGGGATATCACGGTGCGAATGTTGAGACACTTTCCTTGTGACTTGTTGTAGATTTTGGCTTTGTCGCCCAAGGGAGTGATGTATCGCTGGAAAGGGACGTCCGATGCTACTGCCAGGTGAAACTCGTAGCTCTGGCCCAGTTTCTGCAGACACTTCAATGCTGCGAGGAACGCTGTGAGGCCAATCCCACCCGCAATAGTAATGTGGTGATCTGCTTCTTTCGCAAGCGGGAAGCTAGTAGTGATGCGTCCCATAGTGAGGACATCACCAACTTTCGTCTGCTCATGTAAAAACTTCGAGCCACCTCTACTCTGCACATCAAGGGCGATGCCAAGCTCGAATCGTTTGTTGGACCCTCCGACAACTGAGTATGCCCTCACAAGCTTCCCACCAAGCTTCACCCGAACATGGCTTCCAGGCTCGACCGCCAACTCTTCGCCCACGGGTTCCACGGCCTCAAGAACGAAGCTAGCTACTCTGATTGTTTCCATCTTCTTCTCCACTATGCGATAATCCGACCAGGTCTTCACAGCCAAACTCGAATCCCCAAACAACCTCCCAACCTGATTCTCGACGCCTTTCTCTAGTCTGCCCCTCAGGACCTTCTTCGTGGACCGGGCCAGCTCCGCAATCTCGACCATCTCCTTCATGATCTCCATGTTATTTTTTTCATGGTACAGATAATACTGGACGCGCGCAACCGTCCACTCTGGATGCGGCCGCTCAAGAAGCTCGATAGTGTCTCCAGGCGCGATCACACCAGTCCGCAAAACTCTGCAGTACCACCCAGTGCGAAACAGCATCTGTGCGCGCTTCGCCATGTCGCTGATTTCGAAGCGATGATTTAGCTTGTAGCAAGGAGCTCGAGGCTCGGAGGCCTGTATGATGACACTCCCGATCAAGATCTTGTCGCCGATGCAGACGGTCTTCTCATTGACATCACTACTCACGAGATTCTCGCCGAATGCGCCCGCGCTGAACAAGTGAGCACTTCCTGGTAAATCTTGTTTCCATTGCTCGTAGTGAGCAGAGCAGTAGTGCAGGAACGCCTTGTCTAGACCACCGTGGTCCACAAAATCATGCTCATCGGTAGGTATTCCGAGCTCGGTGATCTGCGTCGGCTCGTGAATAGGTATCTTGTGGATGGCAGACTTGATGGGGAGGTTAAACACGGATTTGACCTTACCGGCACGGAGTTGCGCCAAGCGATGTGGTCGGAATGGCTTAGGGTTCATGAGGTCGGAGGGGTTTGGAGGAGTGAAGAGGGTTTTTGAGTCAGCCATTGTGTCTTCGGTTGTTGAATTGAAGAAGTTTGGGGAGAAGATTAAATAGAGCGGGGTATGCTGAGCAAGGGATTTGAAAAGAGTAGCGAAAAAGGTATAGATATCGTTCCTCGGGCCGGTAGGGCTATACTGCAAAAGTGTTATAAGACCACGATCGCCAAGTGATTCAACACCACTCGCATTATTCAAAGAAAACAGAAATATTTACAATGTCGAGTGGATTCATTTGTTGATTAGTAGTGGCACCTAGCTTTCTAAAGATTTTCACCAGGATTTCGGATCTGGACTCTCTGATTGCCTCGTCTGCGCTGTCCGAATGGGGCTAGGCGTTATGCAGTAGTTGTGGAACAGTCTTATCCCCTGCACTGGCGACAGCTCGTTGCCTGAATGCCTAAGGCAAATCAACCCCGCCTTGGCAAATTTGGATTTTGTTTACCTACTGTTTATTACCCTAATATTAACTAACCATGGCCCGGAGATCAATGAAAAAGCAGTCAAATGACCACGACTTTGTACCTCCTACCTAATATAAGCCTACTTTAAAGTCTACTACCTCTCCTAATTGGGAAAGTCTTGAAAATCTCTTTGAATTCACACCTATAATAGTTCCAATATAGGATGGCAGCTCCCAGCTTTTAGAAGGCTTTGATTCTAGTTCTCTAATCTTAATTTTCAAGCTCTTTTTTACCGAAATCGTTATTAATTTGCTTGTCCGTTTAACAAATGAAAATACTTGAAGGCAAAGAGCAAATGCGGTTCTTTTAAGGCCAAAAAACGCACAGTTTTAAATGTTACTAAACCAAAAACTATAGTCCCTAGTTACGGCAGCTAAAATTTTCACATATTTAGGTATCTAGCTTTATATAAGAATCCACATAAAGCTACACCTTACTTTCTACTAGAATACTTAGCTAGATAGGCTAATTTACTATATTATATAAAATTTAATATGCTGTACACGCTGGCATTAAATCTACTATTACTTTTATATCTAAAATCTCTTTCTTTTAGGTTATGCACAATCTTATGAAAAGTTAAGCTAATTATAATACTTCTTTAAAAAGTATTTTAAACATACTAGAAAGTAGGTATATATGTTACTATAAATGAATATATTAAAGACTTTATAGCCTATACACTAGATATTATTAATATACTTTTAAAACTAATATCTATTAGATTTAAAATTTAGGTTTTTATATAGCTTCGTATTATAGATTGTTAACTTACTAACATAATATTAAACTAATAACTAGTTATTTAATTAACTATATAATGTTAATTAGTTCCCTTACTTCTAGATCAGATAGCTTATTAGACTTAGTAGAGATTAATTAAACTTAGTTAAAATAAAAAGAAATAAATATAATAAGTTAAGATTCAACAGAATAGTATTAAACTATTTTACTTAAAATATAAATCTTAATTTTAGAGTAACTATAAAGAATTAAAAGTAATTATAAGCTATTTAATATTCTATACTTATAGGAGATCCTCTATATATATATTATATACTAATTAAAAGTATATTAAATACTACTAGAGAAGATAAGGGAAGATGAGTTTAACTATAGTTTATATTTACTTTTATTTTCTTTATTAGTACTTATTTTTTTTATGTTTTGTTATAGCTAGTTACTTAATTTACTTACCTAATCTAAATATTATTTTCTATAGAATTTAAACTTACTATAAAATAATTTTATCTGTAAGTTCTATCTTCTTTAGTTTACTTTTATCTTTTAGTATTATTTATATATTTTCTTATATTATATCTTCTATATTAACGCCTTACTGTCTGTAGTTGTTTTATTATTATAGTTTATAATATTATCCTCTTTTTTTAAGTCTTTAGTCTGAAGGTTAGTCTGTTCTTTTTTCTATAAATAGTATAAAGATAGCTAGTTTTTTATATGAAAACTAAGATTATAAAAACCTCTCTTTTCTTTTTTATTCTTCTAATTTCCTAAGAATGATTTAAGTGGAATTGTTTTTAAAATAAGCTTATTATCTAGCTTAAAGAGTTTAAGCGTACAGCTATTTTATACTATTCTTTTATTCTTATTATTATAATACTAACTACCGTTATTTAGTGGACTTAGCTTCTAGGTAATATTCTAAATATAATAATCAAAACATAAAGTATAATCTTATAGTGTTATAATAAGAATAGAATTATTTAAATTATAATAAAGAGAGATTATACTAGTAGATTAAAAAGTTCTATTAGAAATCTCTTAAGACTTATTATATCTTATTAGATTAGTTATAGAGTATTTAATAATAGTTATTAAATTTAGATTATAAGTTTTAGACTTATAAGTTCCGACTCTGTTAGTAACTAGCTAAAATAGATTTTTAGAAAAAAAAATATTCCAGCATGAGCTTACCTTAATTAATAAAGTTTATATAATAAAAAAAGAAAAGTAAAGTTATTAAAATTAATCTAGTATATTACTATCTATAGTGTTTAGTATTACTTTATTTTTTTTCTTTAGTTTTAAGTAGAATATTTTATATTCTCTGTATATATTAAATATAACTTTAAAGTAAGCATTTACTGCTTTATCTAATAATACTAGTTAATTAGCTTTAAATTATTTTTTAAGTTTCTAACTAGCTTTTACATGTCATTCTTAGGTCTATAGTTTTTTTATTTAATTAAGTATTTTTATTAATACCTAAATTACTAGTAGTCTAATATCTATTAGACTTTATACTTAGTAGTATCTTTTTTAAGTTTAAGTCTTGTCTATAATTTAGCATTCTATAGTACTAATTCTAGTTATAAAATATATAAAACTAGGTAAATTCTTATATCCTTAGGTAGTTATAATTCGTAATTTATAGATTCTATTTATTATTTAACTTTAAATAGTCCTAATTTGATGTAATCTAGTTTTTTTAATAGTTATTTTATTTCTAAATTTTTTTATAATAGGAAAATTTTATCTTCTCCTTTAAAAGTTAGTCCCTTAACTTTAGATTTATCCTTAATTTATTTACTAAGATTACCTTTATAAGTGATTTTTCGTGTAACTTTTTAATAAAGTTATTATAATTCCTTAACTTTTATCCTTATAGATTCTAATATCTTATTTAGTTTTTATAGTTCTTAATAAGCTGTAGGCTTATACCTATAGTTTATATAAAATAATAATTTTCCTATAGTTAATGATTTTACAGAGTTATATATAAACTTAACTATTAGTAGTAAATTAATCTAATTATTTTATTATTCATTAACGTATATCTATAGATATTATTTTAGTATCTGGTTTATCTGTTCTGTTTGTTTATCTATTTATAAATAAAATATTATTAAGAGGCAGTATTTAGCCTCTAGCTTTTCTATAAATATTCTTTAGAATATTAACGTAAATAGTTTATCTCTATTTATAATAAATTCTTATAGTAATTTATATCTTACTATTAATAGTTTAATAAGTATAGTTACTAATTCATTCACTTTAACCTTTATATACGTTAGTTTAAAGTATGTGTATTTTATAAGTTAGTTTACTATAACTAGTATTATATTATACTATTAGTCTTAAAAGGTAGTTATTATTAATATTCCTGTAATAAAGTTTATTATAACTAATTTCTATAATAGGTCTAGTAAAAGAATTAGTTATATAAGTCTATATTTTTTATATCTTAATATTTTATTCTTTTTATACTCTATGTGCTCTAAAAGAATAGTTTTAATTTTTTTTTATATTCTAAGAATTTAGAAATATCTATTAATTCATTCTATAGTTTTCTTTAATTCCCTAATATCTATGTATTTTAGTTGAATACTAGTTTTTAATAAATTTATTCTGTAATGCGTCTAGTATAAAAATAGTTCTAATTTTATATTATTATAATCATCTATTATTATATTCTCTAATTTGTTTTTATTATATGTTTTTAATAATAACTACTGTTTTAATATTTATTTATAAGCTTTCTAGAAATCTGTCTAGTCTTTATCTAAGTATTATTATAAGGATCCAGGCCAATAATGGTAATTAGATATAAATAAAATAAATTTAATAAAAAGTTAACTATATATATTATAAAGACTTAATAGTTAATTTCTATTAAATTACTAAGATTACGTGGTTACGCATGAAGTTAAAGCTAAAATAACTATTTTAGTTAACTATTTTAGACTCTAGCCTATTACATTATCCTTTTTTTTATAGACTAGGTAGGGGCTTTTTAGTGAATTATTTACCTAAAGACTTTTATAAGCCTATTTTAGATTCTATTTATTATAGCTTTTTTTAAAGCTTTTATTAGTAATTTATTAGCAGGAGTTTATATCTATCTCTTTATAAAAATACTATATACTTTTTTTAATAGTCTAATATTATTATATTTTCTAGCTAGCTTACTAGCTCTATAGTTATTAATATATAGTTTTTCTACTTTATTTCATACTGTAGCTGGTGGCCTTGCTTTTATTTTATTTATATCTTAATAGTAATATTCTACACTACGTGCTTTTTATAGTTATTTATTTAAATTAATAATAGCTAAAGGTTATCTATAGGCTAACTTAATAATAAGTTATTACTTACTAGCTATAATCTATCTATATAAAATGTTAGGTTTAGTTTTAGAAAAGTATTTAGCTTTATAGCGTATAGACTAATTATATTTTCTATAGTATATTTAGTATTTTTCTAGTCTAGTTTCTTATTTCTTTATTTAGTAGAGAGTTAGTTATTAAGCTTTAATTATACCTTATCTTTAACACGCAGTTACAGGGCTTTATTCTAATTATTAATTTATCTATTTTTCTTATTCTTATTATGTCTTAGCTATAGTTATTTGTGCTAAGTTAATATACTTTTTTAGTTTTCTTATAATTTCTTTAGCGCTAGCTTTTAGGTCTTAAGCTATTATATTATACCTAGTTCTAATATCTACTTACAGCAGTTCTATATTATATCTATGCTAAAAAAAGAATAGGCTTATTTCTATTAAAATAGTATTTCTTTTTTTTACTATAATTTTAGCTATTAAATAAAGCTTCACCTAGTTTACTTAGTTTTATATAATAAATACTTAAAAATAGGCCTTAATTATGCTATTTTTTTTATTAAACTATTTATTTATAAATAAAACGCTATTAACAATTATCTTTTAATTCTTAGAATTTTATAAAGCTTAGTTTAGAACTTACTAATAAATTAGCTACCGTAATTAAATATTATAGTATTAGAAATCTAATAGTAAGTAATAATTTTACGTATAAAAGCCTATATTACTATCTTAATATTTATATTTAAAAGAGAATAGAGAGTTATGTTTTTACTTAGTTTATTAGTAATTACCAGTAAAACCATATAGCTATTACTTTCTAATAATCTAGTTATAAAATCTATTAAGATCTTTTTCTAAATATAATTAGAAATAGATAATAAGTGTAATAGCTCTTGCTAGTAATCTCTTTATAACTTTATATAACTATAGATATTATAGTTTTAAATATAATATTATACGTGATTTAATATCTCTAGCTAAAAGTAATTTTTTATTAATATTAAATAGATACTCTACTGTCCTAGGTGTCTTATTATTTATAATAAATAAATTTAGTAAATAATTAATATTTTTAATAGCTTTAAGTCAGGTATCTATTTCCTATTCTAATAATAAAAAGTTTTATCTTTATTAATTATGTACTTAGCTAGTGAAACTTTTAGTTTAAGCTCTAAAAAAAATCTCTACTTCTAATTATAAAAGACCTGTACTATTTTTATATATATTTTATTATTTAGTGTTATATTATGCTATCTTTATTTAAGCTTATTATAAAGCTTTTAGATATAAGACTCCTAGACTTTAGTTATGCTATCTCTTATAATTATTAAAAGACTAATTTAAGTAGAGAAAGCCTATATTACTTATTTATTATTATTTAATTTAAGCTTTTTTTTCTAATATATAATTACTAGCTTTAGTAGCTGAATTATATTGCTTTTTAGCCTTTTATTATTTTCTTTACTTAGATAATTTTATTTACGTCTTAATAGTATATTAGCTTATATATTTTCTTTTTTTAGTTTATATTTGTTTGTTTTACTCAGGAACTTTGAGATCTCAAAGCGGGAGAGAGTATCTAGTAACAAGTTATATATTATTCTTCTTTTTTATAAAAAGATAGGATGGGAGTAGTTTATATAGATAGAAATTTACTTAGTAGCTAAATTAAATCTAATAGCTATTTAATAGCTATCTAATAGTAATCCGTAATGGGCCTTAGTGGTATTAATAATCTGCTTATTAACAGGCTATTATTCCAACACTAGTAACTTTTCTTTTCTTTTTTAAATATAGACGTGAATATGTTTTATAATAATACATAAGTAACTCTAAAAGAGGTCCCTTCTTAATTATTATATTATATTATTATTATATTATTATATTATAAGGTTAAATTCGTTACCTTTCACTTTTATTATTTATTTTTATTTAAAGTCTGATACTACTAGGAGTTTGGTCTAAGTCCTATATGATTTTAATTATTTGCTATTATAGTAATTATCGCTATTATAGTAATTATTATTATTATAAAGATTATTACTATTATCCGTTTATCTGATTATTCTGCTATTGAATTTAGACATAAAAGAAGCTATTTCCTACTATTTCTTCTTCTATAGACCAGTTTCCAATCCTTCAAGCCTTTTAAGAAATTCAAAAAAATTTTAATTAATTAATTAGTTAACTAATTAATATGCTAATTCCCTGCCCTCCTATTGCTCTTCTAGAGGCCTTTTAGGTTATCTACCTACATTCTATACAAGTATTTAGTTATAGACGTTATGTTATCTTTAAGTTTAATAAATTAAACTCAAAGAAATGTGCATATTATATATTATAGAATGAGAAATACATTTCCGTAAGTGTCTTAAATGTTATTTAAGTTTACTAGCTAATAGATATCAGATTCTTTAGTACGCTAGGGAGAAGTATGCTGCTTTTTAGGCAGCTATAAATAATCTAGTATTAGAGAAAAAAAAGGAGGTAAATTTAGAGAAAATAATAGCTATTAAGTATATAGCTTATATTCTTAATAATATCATCTATATAATAATAAGCATGATAAAGAAGTTAGAGACTAATCTATTAGTCTTTACTCTTTTAGAGAGGATTTAAGGTATCTTAGGAAAACTTAATACTCTCTAAAAGAGTATTAAGGCTTTACCTATCTTAATTTCCAAACTAGTTTATAGTCAAGGCGATGGTAGTGGTGGTAATAATAGTTATTATTATAATTAAAAAGGTTCTAGAACTAGTCCCTGTGAATATAGTAGTAATTTATTAATAAATCTAGATACTTAATTTACTATTCTATTCCTATATTTATAGTTTTTTTTTATAGATCTATTTTTCTCTTTTTATTCATCCATCTATTTAGACGTGTGCCTTGTTGGTGTTGATAAATCTTATTAGTAAACTATTACTATTCTTTTTTATAAAGGCATTAGCTAGATTATCTGCTTTATTTATCTACTAAATCTTATAAAGTTCCTAACGTTTATATGATTCCTGTAGGGCTATAATATCAATTATTAAGCACTTTTTTTTAGTTATTCTAAGTTTAACTAGGCACTCATATAATGAATATGAATCTATACAAATAATTATATTAATCTGTGGTAGATTTAATTCTTGTATAATTTAGTTAAGTGTTATATTAAACGCGTAGGCTATATTTACTTTTAAAACTATTCTATATATTTTAAACGCTAGAACGCTCTTTGTTACGTATTTACTCTTAGTTAAAAAGTAGTACAGAATGTTTTCTATTAACTCAAAGCTATTATTCTCCCGTAATTTAGTTCTAATAATAATTAGGAAGCTGAGTTAAGAACTCATGTTCTTATTATTTGCGAATAATCCATCCATAAATATAAATAGTAAACACTTTTAGATGTTAAACGGGATGTAACGAAGTCCCTTATTAGGGTTATTAATCTGCTATTAAATTCGCTTATTTAGTGCATTAATATTAGTTTTCTCTAGATTTTAATGCTAAGCTATAATAGAGAGGTTAAATATTGCCTTAAGTTAATAGATTAATATAATATATACTTCCCTTACTTATTATTCAACATATCACTAGTTTAGGTTACTTTTAGATGTGTTAATAAGTTAAAGCTTAAGGCCTTATCTCTTTTATTATACGTGAATTTAATTATCGGATTTTTAAATGCAACATCTATTGAATATTAGTTCAAATTCAGAATCTAGTTTTTATTTTAATTTAGCTATAATTTAAGCGATCTGAATTTATTTCTTTTCTAATTTAGAGAATTTATTATTATAAAGGATAAGAGTGTTATCTGTCTATATACCTATAACTCCAAATATAGTTCAGAAGTAATCTTTTGTGATAAGAAAACATAAGTTAAAGAATAATAATTTCATGTTTAGTTTATTATAGTAGTGTTTTAAGTATATAGCCTATTAATAAGTGCCTATTTTTATAATACTGTATAGTAGTTTTATAACACGTATAATTGTTTCTTTTAGGTACAGATACTGGATCTACTAGGGAATTTAGGCTAGTATTAGATATATAAAACATATATTAGACTATACGTACGTTTAGGTTATATTATAGATCTAAAGATTACAATTAAACTCTATTATTAGTGTAGGTGTAATTGCTAGGATTAATCTTTAACTTACTTATTAAAAAGTTAAGGATTAGATTAGAATTAGGTCCTTGTCTGTATCTATATATCCCTAAATAACGAGCCTTAACTTCTTATATAATGAGTCTATTCCAAGCCCTTTAACTTTTTAAACTATTCTTAAATTAAAGATCCTTATGTCTCTATGTTTGCTTTAATTATGCTTCTTAAATATAAAGACTTCTTATTTAAGTAACGCTTTAATCTTAGAGTTATCTAAGACTTTAAATAGTTATTTAAGTATTATAATCTTTTTTTATTTTTAAAGTCTTTTTAATTCTTCCTAGTGCTGTAGCTTTTTTTTATTAATAAAAATATTTTAAATCTTACGTAGTCTTCCTTATCCTTTCTTAACAGGTTTAGTTATATATTTAGTTTAGGTATAGTCTATAAGAAGCTATATAAAGAAATATTCAGAATTAATTAAAAATTATATTAAGGGAACTTCAGGGTTAACTAAGTAAGGTTTTATAATAGTTAATTAAAATTATATTAGTCCGTGTGGTATATTAACTATACAGATTTTATTATTAATATTAAGTAATTTAAATAGACCTATTTATTCTAATGCTTCTCTCTATACTCTAATATTACTTTAAAGTAGTAATTAAATAGTTAGGGCAGTATCAGGGCCGTTTCGGGTTATAAGAGTAAGTATAATTTAGTTTTAAGTATAAATTTTCTTAATCTCGTGCATTGCTTTTCTAATTGCTTTTGCCTTTTTATAAACATCTAGTAAGAGTAGTAATATCTTAATCATTCTTAGATAAGCTCTAAAAACAAGTAGTGTTAGTATAAAACTATTTAGTTTTATAATATTATTAACTACTTTTACTGCTGACTATAGTGCGTTATCTAGGGTCATACTAGTGCTATTTTTAGATCTAATTATATTAAAAGCTTATCTTAATAGTACGTGATATTACTTAATCTTATCTACACTATTATAAGCTTTAATAGGTATTTCCTTAACTAAAATAGCTATAGAGAATGCTTTTAAATGAAATTTAGAAAACGTAAAGTTCTTTCTAGCATCATGCCTAAGCGTTTTAAAGGGGCCTAAGTAGGTATCTATTTAGTAATCTCTTAGTATATTCTAAATATACTTAGCTGTTTAGTTTTTTAGGAATTATACTACTTAGAACCCTATTACAGAGTTAACAACATAGATTACTAGATAATTATTTAGATAAAAGATATCCACTATAATCTTATAGTTAAAGTTAAACTCTTTATTACTTTTTAAGCAGAATTAGAATCGTTTTGGGGCTATTCTAAATATCTAGTAAGCATAACATTTCTTAGTAATTTTTTATAAGATAGATTTATTTATAAGGTCTTCTAAATTTACGCGTTATAAAAGGTTAGTTAGTTTTTTTACTAAAGGGTATTTAAATCTCTTATGTAACTATTAGAGTTTTAGCTTAATAAGATATAATATAGTTATCTCTTTATTATTATATAAAAGTAACTATAGATATTCTTATTTTTAAATAACTAGTACTCTCTTTAATCCTTATACTAGCTTATTTATAAGGTTATCTAGTTTAACTCTAAGTCTATCCATATCTGCTAGGCAGAGTAAGAATAGTGTTCTTATTAATATAATATAAAAAGTTATAAGTTTAATTAAGGTCTGAATTTGAGCTATACTAATAGATATTACAGATTCTTTTTTAAATTAAATCTTATGTAATTTAGTATCCTTCTTATTAAGCTCTACTTTCTTAATCTTTTAGAGAGCTTGAAATTATTTTTAGTTTATAGTTAAAATACTTACAGCACCACTATCTAGTAAGATACCTTAAAAAGTATTAGAGAAGTATTAGTATATGTTTATAATAAAAACAGATGTGTCTTTAGTACTTATCTTAAGGTCATCTTTTATAAATTAATAAAGCATTATTTTATTATTAAGGATTGAGACTAGATTTAGGCCGTTTATGGAGTTATTTATAGTAGTTATAAAGAATTATTCTATCTCATCTAAGTTATCTTTATTAAACTTAGTTATTAATTAATTAATAGTTTATTCTGTTTCTTCTTTAGTGTCCTAATTTTCTAGTTGAATTTCTTTAAACTTATATAGAAATTATTAAAAGGTCTTTTTTGTAGGATTTATAGATTTATTTTAGAATTATTTATAGCTTCTCCAGCGTTCCTCTAGGGAGTATTTTATTAACTAGTATCTAATAATTTTATAAATAAAGTATTTCTTAGTTTAGTTATATTTTATACCATTATCGGATTTTTTTTGGTTAAATCTTAGTTTAGAGAATTTTTTAAACTTTTCTTTATTTCTTCCGTACGTGCGGTTGGTCTAGAATTGGTTATTTATTTTATCTAGTTTAGTCACAAATACTATACTATTTTAGATATTTTTTTTTATAATTTTAATAGTAGTTTATAGTTCGTTACAGAGCTTCTTATAAGTATTTATTAGTTTATATAATAATAAGCTATATTCTTTAACGCCTTAATAAGTACTAAGTAATTAGTCTTTTAATATTATCTTAAATTATTATCCAGGTAGGAGGCCTTTTTAGATAAGATATAATTTATTAATTATTATATCTAAATATTAAAGTTAAGTCTTATCTAGATTAGCTATAATAGTGTTTTATAGCGTAGTACTTTACTATTCTTATATATATATCTAGTAGTTTTCTAAACTGTAGAAGCGATCCTTAGTTCTTTAAATTAATTATTTAAATAATAGTTTCTTATTAAATAGGTTATTATAGTAGTACTATCTTGTTTTATCTTTAAGCATAAATAAAAAAGCTATATGCTAACTATAGATTAGGAGTATATAATAAGTATAATTATTATAAAAAATTAGTAGCTTTATATCCAGGAAGTTATATAGTTCACCTTTAAATTAAATAATCAGATTATTATTATAGCATTTATTAACATTTATAATTTCTTAGGTTAGGTGGTTTTTATAGGGGCTAATTTTATACACTTTAGGGTTAAGTTTAGAGCTAATTTATAACAATATTAAAAGTCTTAGAGATAGCTAAAATTATTATTTTAATACTAATAAGCTAAATTAAGCTCTTATTAGAGTAGTTTTAAAATAATAGCTTTAATTATTTAGGTCTTATATATTAGAGGGTTAGCGTGAATAATCAGGCCTTTAGAATTAAACTTATAGTTCTAGTTTTAGTAGGACTATAGAGTCTTTTAGACTAGAAATAGTTAATAGTTAAAAGTATTCTACATGCCTTAGTAATCTTTTGTCCTATCTTAAGTTTATAATTTTTATTTATTTATTTTTAAAGCTCTTCTGGAGGCTATAGGGGTATTTTGTTTTTAGCTATAATATCTACTAACGCGCATACAATAGGTCCTTTTCCTATTAAAATAAGTATACTATTTTATTATAAGAAGTCACGGAATTTCTGATTAATATTTATATCTATTAGTTTAAATGTCTCCTTTATTTAGCCTTTAAAGTCTTTAATAATTGCCTTAAAAAGGTCGTAATCGTAGTCATCGTGATAAATATATAAGTTTTAAAAGTAGAGAATATATGTATTAATTCTAAGTTTAGTGTTATTTAGATTAGATGGGTTAATTTATTATTCCTATTTTATCTAATTAACCTAGCCTTCTAGCGTCTCTAGAAATAAAAGAGGCATTATTAGATTATAGTTAAATTATTATTAGATATAACAGTTAAGTTAGTTTTTATATTATTTTAGTATTAATAACTAGAGTTAATAGTAGGAGTTAAAACGGATAGATTCTATACCTAGTTTAGATATAGATTTAATACGTGATGGATATAGTAGCTAAGATATAATACTAGCCACCTTAAAGATTTATCTAAGTAACTATTAATATCTACTAAGATATAATACTAGTGTATATCTTCTACAGTTCGTACTTTTTTTTTAGTATAGAGTTAGAAGAGTTATGTGTGACTATAATATAGTATAAACTCTTTTATTTATCTCTTCTAAGTAAACGTTACTACTCTATGGATTTCTAAATATATTTTAGATTATACTTAGATATAATCCACTAATTAGTGTTTATTTTACTCAGGAACTTTAAAATCTTAAAGCAGGAAGAGATATCTAGTAATAAGTTATATATTATTCTTCTTTTTTATAAAAAGATGGGATGGGAGTAGTCTATATAGATAGAGATTTACTTAGCAGCTAAATTAGATCTAATAGCTATCTAATAGCTATCTAATAGTAATCTATAATAGGCCTTAGTGGCATTAACAATCCGCTTATTAACAGGCTATTATTCTAATAATATTAAATCTCTATATTATATTAGCTAAGGAATAACTACTAGTATGTATATTTTTCACTTAATTTTCAAAGCCTTATAAAGTACTTAAAATTCTTGTGATTAGTAATAACCTAGAATTTTTTAATAAACCATAATTCAGCATCCTATGCCTCCAGGCAACGAATAATTATAAGAAGTTCTTTATTATATATCTTATAATTACACTCTATAGGTGTGTTTTTCTTTAAAAAGTATATATATAAACATAATATACTATTATCACTATATTATAAAAGAACTTCTTTAGTTATATAATTTAAAAAGTTAGCTTCTAAAATAGTCTTATAATTAGAATTAAATTAGGCTAGTACTAGTTCTAATATAAAGATCTTTTTTAGTTTATTAAATATTATTTGCTTTTTATTAGTCTATTAAAATAGCACATTACTTATAAGTCTTATAAGTAGAATAATAATTTCTAAAAAAGACTTAATAAACTAATAATAGAAATTAGTGAATTTAAGAAAGCCTTTAATTTCTTTTATAGTTATTAAAGACTACTACTTAGTAATTACTTTTATTTTAGTAGGATCTATTTAAATTCCTTATTTTACTTTAATAATAAACTCTAGATATTTCGTGCTCTTAGTTTTGAATTTGTATTTCTTAATATCTAGATATAAACCTATAGTGCTAAGTTTCTTTAGTACTAAGTTAATTTACTAGTAATACTCTTCTAGTAAGCCTAAAAAGTAAATAAGTATATTATTAAAAAAAACTAAACAGAATTTATTAAGATACTTTTATAGAGTTTAGTTTATATACTACTAAAATATACTAAAGGCTTCTACTAGTCTAAAAGATGTAATTAGTTATTTAAAGAGTTTAAATCTTATATAAGAAGCCGTTAGCTATTTATCTTCTTTTATAATATAAATCTTATAAAAGACTATTAAAATATTAAGCTTAATATACTATTTTATCTTACTAATCTAGCTAAGCATCTTATAGATTAGAGGAAGAGAATATTTATTCTTTTTAGAAATTTTATTAAGTATATAGTAGTTAATATAAAAGTAAAAATCTTTATTAAACTTATATATAAATAGTATTAGAGCTATAGCTAAAGAGTTACTTATATAAATAAAGCCCTTCTCTAGTAACAGCATTAACTCTTTTTATAATACTAATAATTTCTCTTTTAATATATTATATAGTGGTCCTTATAGGACCTTAACGTCCTTTTTATTAATCTTTTTAAATTTAATATAATAGTTTATTTTAGGACCTTATAGTAGTAGGGGCTTATTTACTTTCTTTTCTAAAAATAGCTTTAAGTGCTTCTAATAGGTCTTAAGAAGTAGTATTCTAAAATCTAGCTTTAATTTAAGCGCTAAGGTCTTTTAAATATCTGCTAATAATACTATAAAAATACGTATTTTACTTATTCTTTTTAATCTGTCTATTTATATTAAAAAAGTAGCTGCATTAACTTCTATTAGCTTTTACTAATATAGTTTCTTCCTTTTCTTATTATAAACTTTTATTCTTAAAGTATGAATATAAAATGATTTCTTTACTAGTATAATTATAATATTATTTTAGTTTATTTAGAGCCTGTCTAAAATAAGATTAAATCTAAGTACATTATTAATAATATATATATAGGCTTATTTAGTATATTCTTTAATATTAAGATTAATTTATATAACCTAGGTAACTCTTTTAGGTTTCTTATATACTCTAATAATCCCTTATAAAGCTATATTAATATATGTTAAATAGACTTTAATAGTAAAAGCAAAGCTTATAAGACTATAACATAAATACCTAGTATTAATTATTATATATATAATATTCATCTAGTTGATTAATAAATATATAATAATAAAATCTATATTTATATATATATTTTAAATTTTCTGCTATTTTCTTTATAATATTATTTTACCTATTTTAGCTAGAGGCTTTTACTTGTGACTATAAATAAGAGCTATTCTTTTTCTAATACTTTTTCTTTCTTTTTTATCTCTATCTTCTTTATCTCTTTTATTAGTATTTATTTATTTAGTTTTTATTAATACTATAGTGACTAGGTATGACTGATTTGCTTTTATATATTTATACTTATTCTTTATATAACTAGAAGAATTATATAAATAATAGAGGCTTTATTTATAGTGCTAGTTAAATTCCTTTTAGCTTATTTAAAGTATTTTAAATTAGTTATTCTATAGCTTTACTACCCCTATACGCGTGGATATTACTTCCTAATTTATT
Organism: Zopfia rhizophila CBS 207.26; assembly: GCA_010093925.1. Classification (NCBI taxonomy): domain Eukaryota; kingdom Fungi; phylum Ascomycota; class Dothideomycetes; family Zopfiaceae; genus Zopfia; species Zopfia rhizophila. The sequence continues at coordinate 1,272,232 of ML994612.1, read as the reverse complement.
AATTTAGATATTAATATAAATAGTATTATATAGATAACCATAACAGTCCTATAGTTATTTAATATAATTTATATAAGATTATTACTAATATAAATTACTTCCTAAGTATACTCTTTAAAGCTTAGTGTTATTAAAAAGGCTATAATATACTTTTAAAGCTTTTTATTTAATAAATATACTCTTTTTTATATTTTTATTTAGTTAATCACTTCCTACTAGCAGTAGCCTTTTATTAAATTCTATATAGTATTCTCTTACTAACTTTTTTTCTATTTCATGCTTTATAGCTTATTTAGAGATTTTTACCTTTAATACTAGTTTTTATACTAGAAGTTTATAAACGCCTATATTACTTTAAGAGTAGTATTATTTCTTTAATTAAAAGTTATAAAAGAATAGTTTATACTACTTATCTTTTTAAATACTAAAAGAAATAGTCTATCTATTCTTTTTTACTGCCTATATAGTATCTATTAAATTATAACTTAGCCTTAGCTTAATACTTAAATATAAAGTAAAAAAACCATATACTATTAAATATAGAGAGTTTAAAAAAATTAAATAGTTTAACTACTAATTTAATTACTAGTTATAGCGTTAGTATGAAGGAAGTTACTAATATTATTACTAAAACTTATAAAAGTAACTTTAATAGGGAATTATAACCTTCTAGTATAGTTAACCTTTTAAATATTATTTATAATATATTTATAATTTTCCTGAGTGAGGTGCTATTGCTGGCTTTATTTACTAAAAATAAAACTTTCTTTTTATTATATTAAGTAAGATAGTTATTAAGTTTAATCTCTACTTAACTTATTACTACTTTAATAGCTAGGACTTTTAACCCTTATAAAGTAAATAACCAGCATAGTTTATAGCTAATCTATTTATTATTATATTTTATATTAAGTAGATTTATTACTTAGGCTATTAGTATAGGTACTAAGTAGTTATTAGTATTTATTAATATTTACTATACTACTAGATAGCTCTCCTAAATACTAGAAAGCTTTTTATTCTTTTATAAAGTTAATTATACTACTAGAGGCCTCTCAGCCTCTTATAAGAAATAAAGTTAATTAAATTCAAATATAAGAATCCAGGCTAATAATGGCAATTAGGTGTAAATAAAGTAGATTTAATAAAAAGTTAATTATATATATATAACGAGGTTCGATAGTAGTGTAGTAATCTCTATTATATAAGATAAAACAAAGTTAAAGCTTGCCCCTTAAAGAGAGCGGGAGGTTTAAGATATATATATAAGATTATATAATATAGTTAAGTAATAGCTACAGAGCGCTAGTGCAGCGCTACTGTTATAATATACTATAAAGACTTAATAGTTAAACCCTACTAAGTCACTAAAGTTACGTAATTACGTATAAAGTTAAAGCTAAGATAATTATTTTAATTAACTATCTTAAGTTCTAGCTTATTATAATTATATTATATATTTCTAGTATATCTCTTATATAGTCTACTCGTTAACTAAGTATGTTAACTACAGTATTTTCTTTTTCTAATTTATAAAGTATTTAAAAGTTAAAAGTAGAAACTAATTTTTATTATCTAATTTATTATTAATTTAACTTCTTAGTTATCATAAATACCGTTAGATTCTTGTATTTAAATATATAATAATTTAATATTTAGTTCCTTCTAAGTAATGTCTCTATTTTTTAAATGCTTAAACTATTATTAATAGTTATTTATTATAAATATCATAATTTAACTTAGTAGTTATAAGTTTATAAGATAAGAAATCTACTAAGTATTTTCTTTTATTATTTTATATTTATAATAAAATAGCTTTTATAGCTCTGTTTAATGTGTCTATATATATTTCTATTTAAAGTTATAAATTAAACATCTTTAATATTAGTAGTTATTAAATTTTTTTTTTTAATATTATAAAAGCACTTTTCTTGTGTTGTTCTTACTTAAATTATTAATTCTTTTTTAATAATTCTATTAAGAGTGTAGTAATTTTTGAGTAGTTCTTAATAAATTATTAGCAGAATCCCATAAATCTAAGAAAAAAATAAACTTTTTTTATATTTATTAGTGTTAGCTAAGATAGTATATTTTTTACTTTATTAAAATTAACTACTATCCCGTCTTAGGATACTAAGTATCTTAAGAACTTAATTTCTATTTTATAGAATATATATTTTTCTGTCTAAATATATAACTAGTGCTTTTTAAGTTTTTATAATACTTTTCTAATATATTTAATATATTCTTTTAGCATTCCGTTTATATATATAAGCATGTTATTAAAATATATTATTATAAATACGTCTAGATATTCCCTTAGTATATAATTAATAATTATTTAGAATGTTACTAGTGTGTTAGTAAGTTCTATTAATATAACTAAGTATTTAAATAATTTATATTTTATTTTAAATACTATTATCCACTTATGTTCTTTAACTATTTTTATTTAGTAGTATTTATTTTTAATATTAAAAAAGCTAAACTACTTAGCTCTTCTAAGCTTATCTATAAGTTCTAATATTAATAGTATAAAATAATAATTTTTTATTATGACTTTATTAAGGTATCTGTAGTTAATATATAATCTTAGCTTTTTATTCTTTTTTAGTATAAAAAGTATTAGTAAGGCTATCTTACTTTAGCTTATTTATATATATTTTTTCTATTAGTTTTTTTTTATAAAAACCTCCGTAATTTCTCTTATTAATAAATAGGTACTTAGTAAAATAGTTCTAGTTTTAAATCTATTCCTTCCTTAAGCGTGATTCTATAGTTCTAGTCTTAGTATTCTAGTAGTTAGTCTTTAGTTTTCTTAAAGAACTATTCTTTAAATTCTTTTTAGTATTCTTTTAGTATAATAAATTTAGTCTCTAGAAGTATTATTATTTTTATCTATATTATTACCTGTTATTACTATCTATAGTAGTTGTTCCTAATTTCTATAGTTTTTCTTTTCTAATTAATAATTAGATTCTATTATGCTAGCTAGTCCTATTCTAAGATAAAATCTTTATTACCTAGATTTATAATTTTAATATAGCAGTTATCCTTGTAATCTGCTACCTAAATAATTATATTTTATATTTTAAGATTAATTAGAATTTTTTCTAAATATTATTAGACTATTGTCTATGCGTTTTACTTATATAGGTTTGTTTAAAACTCTAGTTAGTATCTAGTATCTTTATATCTACTTATTTAATATTAGTATCTTACTAGCTTTACTATTTATAAGTGCTAGTATTTATTTACTATTAATACATACGTTTATATATAACTTATTTTTATGTTTTCTTTAGTTTAGTTATATATATATAAGTATTATATTTCTTTTAATCTTTAGTTAGTCTTCTAGTAGCTTAGTTATAGTTTACTAGTTTTCTAGTTTTTTATCTATAGTGGATTTTTAAGTAGCAGTTATTTCTTTAGTGTTTTTCTTTTAGGTTTATAAATAAAATATCTTTAAAGTTAGCATACTTTCTTATTAAGTATTTTATATATATTCTTAGTTTACTTTCTATAATCCTTATATTTCTATCTTAGGAAATATTCTTGATATGTGAGTTTTTTATATAATTCTATAGCTAGCCATCCCTCTTAATAGTATTTAGCTTAGTATAATTAATATTCTAGTTAATATTAATCCTATAATAACTATTTATATTTAGGTAAATTTAGGTTCTATAATTTATTTTTTAAATCCATGTAAACTAGTTCCTATTGTAAGTTAAATTTTTTTTATTTACTAATTATTATAATACTTTCTTTATCTTTAGTTCTTTAACATGTATGGCGTGTTTACTCTATTTATAGTTTATTTTTATATAGTTTAATACTATATATATTTAATATTCTCTTTTTATTATTCTACTTACAGCATCGTTGTCTTATATTTATAAAATTAGTAAAAAAGTTATTTTCTTTTTCTTATTCTAATTTTATTTTAGTTTTAAATATTTAATAGAGTAATAGTACGTTACGTAGATCATTACTAGTATAAATACTTATTAATAAATTTTATTTATTTATATAGCTAATTTTTATTTAGTTAATTCTTTATACTACTTATTTTCTACTAACTATAATGCTTATTAGTATTTATATATTCTATTTTTTAGAGTAACTTTCTAGTATTTAGTAATATAATATTTTTTTAAGTAGTATTTTAATTTATATATCTAACAATGTTCCTAGCGTACGCGCTGTATAATTATTATAAATATAAATTTCTTTCTATCTTCTATTTCATAATTTTTTTATTATCTAAATTTTTAATCTTCTTTCTTAAAAGGTCTTCTTTTTTGTTTTATAATTTTATAAAATCTTTATATATCCTCGTGGCTTTTAGCATTATGTTATTATATTATTACTTTTTATATTATAAAAGTTATATTACTAGTTAGTTCTGCCAGATAATTCTTTACTTACTAATATAATATTTTATATTTATTCTAAAGTGTGTGTAGCTTTTATATATCTAATATTATTTTTTCTTTATTCTTTATATAATAGTTTCCTTAGTGATCTGGTTTTAGGCTTATTTTATTTAGATTATAGCTATCTTAACTTCTTTTAATACCTTAGTTTAGATATAAGCTTTTTTAATATTTACTTATTATTATTTACAGTCTTTAATGAAATGTCTCTGTTTTTTATATTCTAAATAAGCTTTTTATATATAGTATTCTATTCATTCCTTAGCTTACTTTTCTTATTATTTATTAATAAATACTTTATTATAATTAATATCTATTTCATTATATGTTTAGATGTCCTTTTTATTTCTTTTAAGTATATAAATTATTAATTATTTATATACTTTCTTCTCTTACTCTTGTTAGTACTAATAGTTATTAATAGTTACTACTTATTTAATAATTTTAAGCAGTGTACTTAGTTATTTGCCTTTAGAGATTTTATCTTTAATTTTGTTTTTTTAGTCCTTTATAGTATATCATAACTAATAGTTAGTTTACTTAATTAAGTTATAATTAGATTTATTTAAACTTTATTATGTAATTAGCTATTAATGTTTACTGCTTAAGCTATTAAAGCTTTTAAATTACCTCTATTTCTTTATTAATTTTTTTAAAAACTATAATTATTTCCTTTTTAAAGCTTTTATAATCCTTAAAGGCTTATTATATATTATTATTATAGTCTATAAGTTCTGCTGTTCCTAGGTTAAAATCTCTATTTACTAGATAATTCCTAGTAAGTAGTTTAAACTATTTTATGATTTTTCTTATTATATTTATACTAACTACTAAGATTTAATCTTAATTAGTTATAAATAATACTTAATTAAACTAATAGTAAAGGTTTATAGTTACTATAAAGATTTTAAGTTTATTTTTATTATAGTGCGGTCTTATGGGAACTATTATCTCTAAGTTTATTTAAATTAAGTATTATATAAAGCCTCCGTACAGGCCGTGCGGGTTCTTTTATTTCTAGAATTTTATATATACTTTATTTATAGTCTCTATACGTAGCTTTGTAAGCTACGTCTTATAATTTACTTTATATTATATACTATTATTATAGTTACTAACCTTATTTATACTTTGTTATCTTTTAATATTATATAGTTTTATTTTTATATATTAGCTCCGTAACCCCCGCTAGTCCTATAGAATAAAAATAAATTCCTATAATTTATATAAAAACAACTATAAGAATAGCTAGACTATATTATAGTTTTTTATAGTATTTATAAAGATTAATTATAGTGACTTGCTGCTACTGCAGCGGAGATAATAAATCTTTATAAATAAGTTATAATACTTAAGAGAGTTTATAGCTACTAAAAAAAAAAGCTATAAAAAGTCTAAGAGTAGATTATAGACTTATATATATAGCTATAGTTTAGGAGCCTAATATCTACTGCTTTTACTATTTTTATTGCTTTTATTATTTCTATTTTTATCTCTATCTCTATCTTTACTACTATTTTAACTAAAACTAAACTGCTTATAACTATCCTATTTTTATTTACTTTTATTTTATTTCTAATTTATATCTTTTCTGAATGTCTATCTAACCCTAATAGGTTTAGCAGTAATTAAAATAACCTTAGATACTTTATAGTATAGATTTATATAAAGATAACTATAAATTAAGACTATTTCTTTATTACTAAATTCTATATAGTTTATGTAAATAGATAACTTAAAGATATGCTATATAAGTAAGTTTTTTTATATATTACTAATAGTATCTACTACTTACTAGACTATTTTATAATACTAGAAATCTTAGAGCAAGCTTATAGAGACCTAAATTAAGCTTATAATATCTAATAAAATCTATTTAAACTTTACTAGAAGAACTAAGAATTTAGTGCCTTTCTAATAAAATTCTAATAGTTAGTTCTTAAATTTAGTTTATTTAAAGACTCTCTACTAACCCTTCTAGAGAACACTATTTCTAAGGAATTATAAAATATACTATTTTATAATTTACTACTAAACTATTAGTACTATCTGCTAGTTTATTATTTATAAAACCTTAAGAACTGCTGCTGCTATTATAACTTAGCTGTTTCTATAAATAGCTATAAAATCTATAATCTTTAGCTTATAACCTAAAAGTATATTATTTTTTTATTAATAGCTGTCTCTACTATTTTTATTACTAAACCTATAGATTTAAGCTACTATTATTAACTAAACTTTTTAAGCTAAGGCTGTAAGAAATGCTGTAAGTATTATTACTATAACTTAAAAAGCTATTTTATTATCTATTATCCTTACTCTAATACTTACTAGTTCTAAAGTATTTTTATTTATATACTATTTGGTTTATTATCTTTGTCTTTTATTTATCTTTCTATTTACTCTTATATTTTACTATATTTTCTATTATATAGTCTAGTAAAAGCCTTAAGCTGTAGTTAAGTTATATTTTAGCTTTAAAATTATGCTCCTATAAAATCTCCATTATTACTATCCATAAGATATTAATTAAAAAAAAGCTTAATTTATAGTTCTATGCTTTTATATTACTTGCTAAATTAATTTCTATTACTATTAAATATTTAATATAGCTTACTAGCTATACTATTACTACCTATAACCTTATTAATAGTAGAACTAAAAAAAACTTTGTTAACTAAGATTAGGTTATTTCTATAGGCTTCTAGCTAAAATAGCTAAAGAAACTATTTTATCTTTATATTATAAATAGAACTAAGTTCTGCAGCGGACCTATTACCTTATATATTACTATAAAACTTTATATTAATAATTATACTAAAATAATCTGCCTATTTATGACTATCTTAGGGTCGTATTTTATTATACTAGGAGTATACTAGCTATAGTACTATAACTCTTAAATTAACTAAACTATAAATATTCTTATATTTAATAGCTTATTTTGCTGTAATTATTATAAAATCTTATTTATTCTAGTGCAGACCTATAAGGTTGCTTCTATTCTATAGAAATTAATTTCTAAATCCTGCTATAACTAGAAGGACTATAGGAAATTAAATATTTATTCTATATCCTTAAAAGCTTATACTATATACGCTTGTTATGTTAGCTACTATTTATTTACTATTTCTATAAAGAATATTAAGTAAGTTTTTACTATAATTAAAAGTATAAACCTATAAGAGAAGCTCCTGCTTAATACCTAGAAATTTCTATTTTAGTTTTATTAGTTCTTCTTATTAAAAGAAGCTAAAAACTTATTACTATACTGCCTATATAATTATAATATTTAGCTAATAAAAGAAAAAACCCTGCTCTTTAGCTGTCTATACTTAATATTTTATATAAAGCTATAAGTACTCTAGAAATAGCTTAATAAGAATCTTTAGAAAAAATTTATTTACTCTAATAGCTCTCTAACTATATCTCTAGTTCTATTTATAAAAAAAGTAGATAGAGGACTCTAATTTTATGTTAACTACTATATACTAAATAAAATTATAATAAAAAACTATTATCCACTACCGCTGACTAAGGAACTACTAAATAATTTAAAGAGAATATAATACTTTTCTAAGATTAATATTCTATAGGTTTTTAATAACCTCTGTATTAAAGCTAGCTAAAAGTAGCTTATAGTATTCTAGACTTATTTTAGCTTATATAAAATACTAGTAATATTATTTAAATTAACAGGTACCTCTATAACCTTCTAGCAGTATATAAATAATATTTTATAGAAATACCTAGACTACTTTTATACTATTTATATAGATAATATCCTAGTCTATAGCCGTATTTATACTAAATATAAAGAATATTTTTATTTAATACTAAAAAGCCTATAAGAGGCAGGCCTATACGTAAAAGCGGAAAAGTATAAATTCTTTATAACTAAAACCTAATTTCTAGGTCTAATTATAGGCCGTAATGGTATTTATATAGACCTAAAGAAAATTAAGATAATAGCTAGCTAGATAATACTAACTTATGTTATAGATATATAGGTGTTTATTAGCTTTATAAACTTCTACTACTATTTTATATAAGGATTTTTTATATTACTACTCTACTAGTCCGCCTAACGTGAAAGGATATACTATTTAACTAAAATAATAGCTATAAGAAAGTCTTTTAGAGACTAAAAATAGTATTTACTATAGTACTTATTTTAGTGTTATTTAATTAGGAAAAAGAAGTTATTATTAAAACAGACGCCTCTAACTACGTCTTTATAAAAATATTATTATAATATAGAGATAATAGTATTCTATAGCTTATTATATTCTTCTTAAAAAAGTACTTAATAATAGAGTGTAACTATGAGATCTATAATAAGAAACTACTAGTAATTATTTACTACTTTAAAAAATAGTAGTCAGAACTTAAAAGATATGCCTCACTAATTATAGTAATTATAGACTATTATAATTTAAAGTATTTTATAATAATAAAGTTACTAAACTGCTGCTAAGCCTGCTAGTCTGAATTCCTATTTTACTTTAACTTTAAGATTATATATTATTTTAGAAAGTAAGACGTAAAGCTAGACTCTCTAACTAGAAAATTAATTAACTTACTATAAAAGGGGAATAAAAGGCTCTGCTATTAAAGCTAGACTATTTTAAAATAAAAAAATCTAGAATTACTCCTAGCTACCGCCTTATCTATTATAACTAACTATAAGAAAAAATTAGTTTGTTTTTCTAACCTATTAGAGACTTCTGCTTATAAAATTATTATAATAATTTATAACTAGCTCTATTAATACGCTGTTAAACTGTTATTACCTACTAAATTTATTTTTACTCTTATTTTTTACTATTACTACTACTAGACTTACTATTATTTTAGAATGTAAATAAACTGAAAACCTACTACCATTAAGAATTTAGACTTTATTCTAGAAAGGCTATTATACTAACTCTGTAATTAACTCTATACTAACTAACTTATAAAATAGAAATTATAAGAATAAATACCTAACACTAGCTAAGTATGCTAAGATAGATAGATATTTATAATATAAAGAAAGACTCTATATACCTAATATAAATAAGCTAAAAGCTAAACTACTTTATTTCTATTATAAAAGCCCTATTACTAGCTATATAGGCTGTAATAAAATATATAAACTACTATTCTATAAATACTACTAGCCCTATATGTATAACTTTATTACCTATTAGCTTTATAACTACTATATTTATTATTATACTATTCTATTAAGAGAAGCCTGTTAAGATGTTTTGAAACTACTACCTATTTTAGACCGTGCCTAAAAGAATGTATTTATAGACTTTATTATTCATTTACTACTAAGCAGCTATTATAATACTGTAATGACTATAACTTACTATTTAATAAAGATAAAGTACTTAATTTCTTATTAAATATATTATAATGCTGAAGATACTGCTTGTTTATTTCTAATATATATATAAAAGCTCTATAGCTTATTAAATACTATTTTTTTAACTATAGATTTTAGTTTATCTCTAAATTCTAGAAGCATCTAAATTACTAGCTGAAGATTATAATCCTATTATTAACTATATATTATCTTGAGACTAATAGCTAGTTAGAATAAATTAATATAATTCTTAAATAATACCTATAGTTATATGTTAGCTATTTATAGAATAACTAATCTAAATAACTACTACTAGTTAAGTTTACTTTAAACTCTGTCTACTTAGAAAATACTACTATCTTTCTATTTTTTATAAATTATAGCTTTTATTTAAGAGTTAGATTTAAACTATTAGCTACTACCCACTCTATATAAAGCTAAGACTTTAAGAAGCTTATAACTAAAATATAAGAGATTATAAACTACCTATATATTAAACTGTTAACTATATAAGTTTATTATAAAAACTAAATAAACGTACACCACCGTCCTGCCTACTTATTCTGTATAGAAGATTTTATATAGCTAGATACCTAAAATATTAAGACTCTACGCCCTATAAAAAAAATAGATTAAAAGAATTTAGACCTATTCTAAGTTATAAAGGCCGTATTACTATATACTTACTATCTTAAATTATTAAATAAATTCTGCTATTATAATATGTTCTACGTTAGCTTACTTTACTTTATAGTAATTAATTTACTATTTTACCAGCAAATACCACCCCCTCTGCTAATAGAAATTAATAGTAAGTAAAAGTAGTTTATTAAAGAGATTATTAACTTCTATTAGAACCGCCATAGCCGTAATAACACCCCATAACTAAAGTATATAGTTAGATAAACTAGATATAATAAGTTAATTAAAATTTCTATCTACTAGATAGAGAATATAGTAAACGTAATTTAAGTATTTTATTAATAGTATTTTAAGAAGCCTGGCCCTTAAGGCGACCGTAGAGACTATAGTTATAAAAAGAAAAATACTATTATAGTATAGTTCTATAAGAACTGTTATTTCTAAGTTTATTTAAATTAAGTATTATATAGAGTCTTTACACAGGCCGTGTAAGCCCTCTTACTTTTAAAATCTTATATATATTCTATTTATAGTCTATATACGTAGCTCTGTAAGCTACGTCTTATAATCTACTTTATATTATATATTATTATTATAGTTATTAATTTTATTTATATTCTATTGCCCCCTGATAATCTCTATTACTATTAAATTTTATAAAAGGCTAGATTTTTATTGTTTCTTTTTTATAGCTTTTTTTATTACTATTTATTATTATAGGTTAACTAAAGTATTACGTAACTTTATAATAGCTATTTTTTATTTTTAAATAATTTATTACGCACTCTTCTAACCTCCTGATGTATTTTTAGTTATAAATAAAAATTTTATTATAATTTCTTCTTTACTACTACTTTCTTCTAATGAGTAAAGTTTTTATTTATTCTTATAATAAATTATTATAAACCTTATTTAAATAATATAGTGTTAGAATCTATCTAACAGCTTTTTTCTACTTTTTTAAAATAATAATTATAATATTACAGGTTACTAACTTACTAATATAATATTAAACTAGTAACTAGTTATTTAACTAATTATATAATATTAATTAGTTCTTTTACTTCCGGATTAGATAGCTTATTAGACTTAGTAAAGGTTAATTAAACTTAGTTAAAATAAAAAGAAATAAATATAGTAAGTTAAGATTTAATAAAATAGTATTAAACTATTTTACTTAAGGTATGAAATCTTAATTTTAGAGTAACTATAAAAAATTAAAAGTAACTATAAGCTATTTAATATTTTATACTTATAGAAAATCCTCTATATGTATATTATATACTAATTAAAAGTATATTAAATACTATTAAAAAAGATAAAGAAAGATAAGTTTAGTTATAGCTTATATTTACTCTTACTTTTTTTATTAATACTTATTTTTCTTATATTTTGCTATAGCTGGTTACTTAATTTATTTATCTAATTTAAATATTATTTCCTATAGAATTTAAACTTACTATAAAGTAATTTTATTTATAAGTTCTATTTTTTTAAGTTTACTTCTACTATTTAGTATTATTTATATATTTTCTTATATTATGTTTTTCATATTAATGTCTTACTATCTATAGTTATCTTATTATTATAGTTTGTAATATTTAACTACATTTTTAATATACTTTAGCATATTTATAGAAATAAAATAAACTAAAGGCTATAAGAACTATAAAAGAAATAAAAAAAGTAAAAATTTAATAAAATTTAAGCTATAGTTTTAAAGCTTTTAACTAAAATACTAAATTAAAAATCTAGCTATATTATTTAGCTTAATAATTTATTTACTAGTTTAAAGCTTTTAAGCATGCTTTAAGATCTTAGTATTAATACTACTAGTATAATTAAAATAAATTAAATAAAAAAAGAAGAGAATATAGAAAAAAGTAAAAATATAGAAATTATTAATTAAAATATTAGCTAGAGCACTAGTTAGGAAATATAATAGCCTAAGAAAAAAAAGCCTTTTAGTATAAATCTAAGGCTTATAAAGCTTAAGATTAGCTAAATAAAATATATTTTATAGAGTAAAGTATATAGCTAATTTTCTTTTAATAAAAAAGTTCTCTAACTTATCTAGAAAAATAATTAGCTTATTTTCTTTATAATAATAATTTTAAATAAAAAGTAAAAGAAATGGTATATTTAGTAGAAACTAAAAATAGTAAATAAATAATTAAAAATAGTATTTAGTAACTAGCTATTTAAAAAGCTTAAAATTCCTAATTTTATTAATTTATATAATTACTTTATATATAGTGTAAATTAAGCTAACTAAGTTTAATTATATTACTATATAAATAAGAGGTAATATTATACTGTTATAAGAAACTACAAGTAGTAATATCTAAATCTATAATAAAATTAGATTAATTTACTATATATAGAACTTAGATAGTTATAAGAAGCACTTATTATAAGTATATTTAAGTAAGTAATTTCCTGAAATTATATGAGATTACGTAAGTACTCTTTAATAAGTATACTACTATTTTATAAACTAATATCTTTATAATTACTTATTTAAATTATGTTATTTTTACCGTAAAACGCACTATAAGCGCGCTGTAGTCTTTTTAGTTTAGGAAATAAGCTAAATAAACTATAAATAGCTAAGTTATATTAGTTTCTATAGTAAATAGGTGTTATATAAAAGTTAAAAGAGTTACTACATACTCTAGTACAACTCTACAGAAGTAAAAAAACTTAAAATATTAATTATTTAAAGCTATATAGACATACAAATATAGGCTTAAGACTTAAGAATAGTTTTTTAGTATATAAGTAGCTTAGAAAAAGCTTTTTCTTTTCTACTCTAGCGTTTTTAGTGTTTTCTTCTATTCTATTTTCTAATTACACATAGCTTTTTACCTACCAGCTAGTGCTATTAATACTGCTAGTATTATTAATACTATTAATACTACTAGTATTACTAGTATTACTAATACTACTAGTGCTATTAGTGCTAATAATACTAATAATATTATTTAAACTTATTAATAAACTAGTTTAAGCTATAGCTAGTATATAAAAGCTTAAGCTTTATAATAGTTTTTTTCTTATTCTTACTATATACTATATAGGCTAGTAGCTTGTCTTAAATAACTTTCTAATAATAAAACTATACTCTAACTATATTACCTAAACGCTAGTAGCTATCTTATCTTTTTTCTAGCTTTTATATAGCTAGTAGACTTATAAATTTCTTCTTCTACTTTCTTTAAATATCCTTAACAGTAAAGGCTTTTGCTAGAGTGGTAATAATAAATAAACTTAGTTTTATAATAGTATTCACGCTAGAACTACTAGGACTAAAAGCTATAAACATATCTATAGTTTTTATAGCTATTATAATAATAGCTGTTAGTATAAACACTTACTTTATAAATTTTATACTAAAATAACTAGTAAAGGTAATAAATACTCTATTCTATAAAAATATATTAAGACTATTCTATATACCCTATAGCTTACTTTCTAGCTAGTTTATAAGCTACTAGCTATTTTATAAAAGGGCCTTATATAAGCTCTTAAGAATACTATTAAGTTTAAATAAAGTATGCTATAGGAGTATACTCTATAGCTTTATATCTATAACTATATTAAATTATATAATAAAAGCATACTTATTCTACTCTAGCCTATAAAAAGAAACGTAAGTAAAAAAAGATAGTGCGGGATAGTAGAACTATAAAATAGTAAAATCTTAAAAAAAAACTATCTATAGGTACTATATAAACTTAAGAAAGCTATTAGTAGTAAAGTTATTTTTATTTAGATTATTTTTTACTTAATAGTACTAGTATACTTACGCTTTAAAGTAGAGCTCTTACTCTTTAATTTAAAACTAAAGCTACTTTTATAGAGTATATAGTAGTTTATAAGCTATATATATAAGAAAGTAGTTTTTTAGAGACATAGAAAAGCTAGCTATAGTGTATATAAACTATTATAATAAGTGTATTAAATAAGCTTAGTAGAGTACACTCTAGTTCTAGTAACTAGTTTATAAAATTTAAGTAAAAGAAATACTATAGATTTTAGTATTCTATATACCTACTCTTTATAAAAGATATATCTTTTTAGATAAGATAAGACTAGCAGTACTAAAGATATACTAGGTTTTTTATAATTATATTAAATATAAAAGCTCCTGTTTATAGTTTTGTTTAATAAAGATTTTAATTCTATACTAGTTATTATAGTACTGGAATAAGGGGGTGGTCTTACTAGAAATATACTAATACTAAAAAAAAAACTATACTAAAGCCTTTTATATATAAAATAAGAGAATCTTATAGTATATAGCGCTTATAAACTCTTTTCTTATTATCTTATTTATTTTATTATTCTATAAAAGGCTTATAAGACAGCCGTATAAGGTTAAACCTTTTAAAATAAAATAGTTAAGTAAGAATAAGTTTATAATTTCTATCTTATACTAGTTCTCTTTATACAAGAGATAGTAATAGCTAAAAAATAGATTTATATATATATAAAGATTCTACAGCATGTACACTACCCTACTAAAAAGAAAATTCTATATATATAGCTATTTATTAAGAGAGTAGCTAATTTAGATGTTATTACTACTATAGTCTTTATAGCTTATATAGTTAAGCTTATTATACTACTAGCTATATTATTTTAAAAATCTATAAATAATAATACTATAAGAGTTTTTTATATTATAGTTATTATACACAACTTATAGCTGTTATAGCTTAATTATAGCTGTAATATAGATATTAATAGTACTCTTTATAAATAGAAATTCTTTTATAGGAGCTACTAATATCTCTATAGCTAGTACTAAAGTAACTAATAATATATAATTCTTATAATTATTTATAAGTAGCTTTATAGTTTTAGCTAGTAATATCTCTAAAGTTTTTACTAAAGTCTTAATCTCTATTATAGCTATAGTATTTATTTGCTTTTATTATAGCTACTGCTGTATAGCTTTAGCTATAGTAATAATATCTATATATAACTAATACTATATAAGTATTTTTATATACTATAAAAAAATATTCTTTTAAAGCTAGATAGCTAGCTTATTAGGCGTAATAAGCTTATTATTAAATTAGTTATAAAATAAGCCATCCTACGCAGCGTGCGGTATATAGTATTAAATTTATATATAAAAAGTATTAACTAGTTATATATATATATATATATATATAAACACGCGCACACGCATGTATAAAGAAAAAAAAAAAAAGAAAAGAAAAAAAAAGAAAATACTTTCTATTTATACTACTTTAACACGTAGCTGCGCGTTATATTTAAGAGCTATTTATTTTTCTTAGTTTATAAACTAACCTTATATACTATATAAATATATTTATTTATTATTATATAAAAATCATCAGCTATCATCCAGGCACATAGGGAGAGAAAATAAGATAAAGTTAAGTAATAAATTATTATAACTTATTTAAATACTTATTATTCTCTAGTACACGTAATTATAAGGATACTTAATAAGTAAAAATAGTAGATAATAAGCTAGTATATATAGTACTAGAAGACTAGTAAATTATAGCATAATTATACAAACCACTAATAAAAGAAATTACTAAAAAGAAAATCTCATATAGGGAAAATAGATAATATAGAGGCTAATAACTAATATAGGCTAGTTAATTAGCTAATTATATATATAATATAGCACATATAATAGTATACTATTATATATATATAAAGACTACTATAGAATTTTCTATTTTAAACTACTATCTATAACTCTGCTTTTATCTAGATAAATTAAGAATATAGCTAAAAAAAAAAATTAGGTTATCTTAAATTTCGTATATAGTTAGTAAATTGGCTAATAGTCTACTTATCTTTATTAAAACATACTCTTTCTATAGATAGCTAAAGAGTTTATATAAACTTAAAAAGTATTATTAAACACAATTCTTTTAGCTAGTGTAGTAGCTATATTATTCTTTTAAAAAATATAAAGACTTGTAAAGCTTGTATAGCTGCTAGTAGAATAGTATAAAGAGTAAAAAGAAAAGAGCTTAAAGAGCTTTTAGTTAATTCAGTATAGTTTAACTAAAATAGTAGTAAAAAGCAGCAACCTTAGGCATCTAGGTCGCGATATAGCTATTCAATATGTTAAATTCACCTTGCAAAGAAGGAAACTATTAGGTTAAGCATTTGCAAGCAAAAATAGGGCAGTAGTAGTGATTAAAAAGTTCAAATCCAAATTTGCCAAGGCGGGGTTAATTTGCCTTAGGCATTCAGGTAACGAGCTGTCGCTAGTATAGAGGATAGGACATTGGATAATATGAGGTAAGAGCTACCAACACTTCAGGCATACGCGCAAGAGTATGTAAGCATTAAAGGGATCGAATTACAATGACATAAAAGCAAGGCCAAGAACTTCACGTGAAATGAGGTGTCTATAGCGCATAAGGCAGTATTTAGAGAACAGTAATGAATTCGTTAATTCATCATACTTGAAGCCGATATAAACTACACTTTGAAAGGTGCAATGATAAGAGGTCGAAATCAAGTGAGGATGCCAAGGGTTGTTTGGATCACGTGAACCATGTTAGCCATCAATTTTTGGAATCCATGGTTACCTACCAGAACTGACAGACAGCGCCCTAGATATACTTCTGATATAGGCCACAATTCGCGAGTACAATCTGTCTACTAGGAACACAAATGTGCAAACGCCTTTGTTAGACATCTTAAGGGAAATGACAATTATTACCCTTGGGTTACAGTCGCTAGCGAAATTGGCTTCCGCCTGAGTGCGGGTGCAACAAAGTTCGATCTCGCTTGTTGAAGCAAAAGTCTTGGCACCCCACCTTGCGTATCTAGTAAGGCGACATTCTTGTATGCACGTGATTTGCCACGGTACAAGAGAATACTTCTCTATCACAGTTGGAGCCCACAAGGGTGTGGCCGGAGCGGTTCGTCTGCCCTCCCTACTAGCGGTGGCAACGTGTACGAACCTCATATAATCGGGCGGCCAAGATTCTACCCTGTCCAAGGCAGCTTTTAACTTATTTGATGTGACTAAGTGGGGTGGCTGTGCTGGGAGTCGTGCAATTTGGAACAGTGACCGGGCAACAACGCAGGCTCCTAATACTACCCATCACCACTGTCCACAACGCACAAGCTCAAACCCCTATGCACAGTATATTATGTCTCAGAATCATTATTCCTCGCTTTTGTCGGGGCCTGACAGTATCCGCTTGCTTCGCCTAATGCCGCATGAAGATGACACTGCACCAATAGAATGCCAGCTCTTGAACCACTCTCTGAAGGAATCGAGCAAGGGAACTCATCTATATGAGGCTCTATCCTACGTATGGGGCGATTCGGACAACCCTCGTTCTATCTCTGTGGACAAACATGGTTTGTCAGTCACTGCAAATCTTCACGCGGCACTATCACGTCTTCGAGATCACTCACTTGAACGAATCCTATGGGTGGACGCTGTTTGCATCTATCTCGATCGATCCCGAATCAAACACTGCAGAAAGTTGAGGCTTGGGACCTCTGTTTTATGGGGTGTTTGATTCTGCGCATTTAGCGTGCCGCGTCGAGATAATTTAGAATACTCTCCGTGTTATTAAAATAGAAATATATCAATAAATCGCTTTCTGGCTTCATCCCATTAATACAGATTGCTATAGTAATTTTATGACATGTAGCCATGCTAGTGCTATCTAAGCTTTATTAGAATTCTTCGTGGTCTTCTCCTTCGTGGTCTTCTCCCTCGCGGTCTTCTCCTTCGCGGTCTTCTCCTTCGCGGTCTTCTCCTTCGCGGTCTTCTCCTTCGCGGTCTTCTCCTTCGCGGTCTTCTCCTTCGCGGTCTTCTCCTTCGCGGTCTTCTCCACCACGGAGTGTGACCATATGCCCGAATGTTTGAAGTCCTGGGAGCTGTGCAGGGAAGCGTTCCTCTATATCCATGTCCCAGTCATCCTCCGTGTCCATATCCCACCGATTCTGCAGGGCTTCCATAATATCGTCATCGCTATCATCATCGTGAAAGTCGTCCTGGGGTTCAGCAGCTCCGCTCATTGCTGTCACGCGGTGTAAAAACCATTGCATCTCCAACAGCCTGAAGTCAGGCAGCGGCTGTAATATTGGGTCATTGGTTTCGAGAGAAATTTCATACCCAGAATGGATTTTCGCGTCGGTCTCATGATTGAATAGCTTTGCTAAGTTTGGTCCTTGATCTAAGGCTGATAATGAAGGAACTTGTAGAACATTGACTGTTGGAACGTAGGGGTTTGACGACAGCCAGAAAAACTGTATATCCAGACGCTTCTTGTCTTCTGAAATTCTGATTGGTTTAAGGGCGAAATATGCCTTTTCCCAATATTTATGCGCGTGCGGGGCAAGGCATATGAGGTTCTGACAGACTTCCGTACCAAGAGGGAATATTGCATTGTACCAGGCATCCACACGCTCCTTAGACCAAAAGATCCGTAGGTTATCCCAAAAGGAGGGCAATGGCTGTTCAATAGTGCTATCCTCATTTCGCATAGAGAATGGGTAGATGTGCGCGACTTCATTCGGCTCACCAGACTTCGTAAGGATACATGTCCTTTGGTCCCTTTGATGGCACTTGATATTATTAGTAACAACTTCATTAACTATGATAAGGTTAAGGATAGACTAACCAAGGCTCGTTGTTGTTTAGAGCGAGTATTCCTTAGCTGTCCACTGCTATCTCGCTTTTGTCCACGACTATTCTGTGTAGAAGGTGGCTGCTGTAACGGAGACGGCAGTAGTGGAGTGGAAGGTTGCTGTGGGGTAGAAGGTCGCTGCGGGGTGGAAGGTCGAAGTGGAGTAGAAGGATTCTGTGGAGTAGAAACGGTAGAGGCTGGTCGTTTTCGTTGGGTCCCTATATAATATTAGCAATCTAACACGGCAAGATGAGCTGTATCATCCTACATGTTGGAACTATTCTTGCAAGAACTTCTACACCTTCAAAAATGTATCGTGAAGCAGTAGGAGTCGTTTGAGCTTGGATTAGAAGATCTTCTAGCTTGTCAATATCACAGAGCCAGAGGCACGCCCAGGATGTTGGTCGTATAGTATTGGTAGGTAGAGCATCGCTCAAACGTTGAAGTAATTCTCTGCGACGCGGATCATGAAACTCCGCTTCAGGTCCACCTGTAGATGCCATGGTGGTTGTTTGGTTGTTTTGTTCCGATAGAGGAGGTGAGAGGATTGAAGGAGAAAGAATTGAAGAAATATTGGGAAGAAGAAAAGTTGGGAAGCGACGGAGTGACGTCAGCGATCTGTCCGTGCACTGGAAATATCCACCCGTGGACGGTCGAGAAGCCGAGGATTTGGCGATAAGGACTTGATCGTCTCTCTCTCCGGGGTCGATACAGTATGCATTGACCAAGGAAACATAGAAGAGCGTGGTCATCAGGTTCAGCTTATGGCGAAGATCTACAGTAAAGCGAACCGTGTAATTGTTTGGCTTGGTGGGACAGCAGACGATAGCGATCGAGCGGTAGAAGAAATACGCGTTGCTGCAGGCAAGCAGTCTACGTATTTTTCGACCCACGAAACGCTCCAGAAAGCAATTGTCGCGCTGCTTCGACGACCATGGTTTCGGCGTATATGGGTAAGGAAGCAGCCAGTAGACAGTATCCGAACAGAGTCACTAAAAAGTCGATTCAGGTGCTTCAGGAAGTTGCTGCAGCTCGACATGTCCGGATCATATGTGGTCCTATGGATATTGATGGCTACGCCTTCTGCTCAGGTTTGGAATCATTAAAGCATTTCTACGAAGCTCTCCCAGACTTACAGAACCTGATCCCTTCCGTAATCTATCTGATTAAGGGAGCAATCTTCCGGCCTGATTACCAAACAGGTTCATCAGGCAGCGTTTCTCTGGACATATGCCCTCTAGGCGAGCTGATAGATATGTTCCATACTCACGAGGCTACATTGCGCCACGACAAGGTGTATGCATTACTCGGCATGAGCTCCGATAATACCAGTGCAGCTGGCTTATCACCCGACTATACGGTTCCATGGAACCAACTCTTCCAGCGCCTTGTCAAGTCCCTTCTCTGTCAAGAAATATCTGTAGGAACTTGGGGCGATAGGGAGACGGCAGTAATCAAGAGCAAGGGCTGTATTCTTGGCCAGGTGTCCTCGGAAGAACAGGGTAATTCTTGGGGTGACACACGAAACTTGCACATCACTTCGAGGGATACCTCTACATCCTTAGGTTACAGGAGGAAATGGAGCGCTCGCTGGACATCCCATGCCTCGGCGAAACCCATCCGGCAGGGTGACCTGGTCTGCCTTCTACAAGGAGCTCCGAAGCCTGCCATCATTAGAACATGCAAGGATCATTTTGCCGTTATCATGATTGCAGTTACTCCTACGGAGTACGTAGAAACAGAGAGTGGAATTGTTCGATGGTCAGAGCTCCTCCAAACGATAACAATCTTCCCGCACGATTTCCTACTTGTCTGGAACTGGGAAAAGTCTCCAAGGGACTTGCAATATCAAACAGATCATGAAACTATGATAAAGACAAATAGTCGAGCACCAGAGCATTTAAAGACAAGTCTAGAAGTTCACTTAGGTAAAGCGACCAGATTGTGGAATGTGGCGTTGATATTAGAGGACCTAGAAGAATACCAAGAGGCAGAAGAAAGGCTTCGAGTAGTAATAGAGGGTTGCGAGAGCGCGTTTGGGAAAGAATCTCCATCTACGCTGATAAGTATTGACAAGCTCGCGTTAATATACAAGAAAAAACAGCAGTGGAAGCAGGCGGAGGACTTATTTGTACATGTGATAGAGAAAAGAAAGCAGGTGCAAGGAGCAGATCATTTGGACACGCTGAGAAGCATGACTAATCTAGCATCAACCTATAGAGCTCAAGGGTATATGAAGGAGGAGCAGAAGTTAAAGATAATGATTTACCTTCTCGAACGAGGGGAGGATAACGTTCAAATCACAGAAAGGGCGGTGGTTCAGATTGCAAAGTCATTTGATGAAGAAGTCATGAAACTTCTGCTCGAGCGAAGAGGAGGCGAGATCCAGATCACAGAAAATGTAGTTAAGGCGGCGGCAGCGAATTCGAGGAGTGGAAATGAAGTGATGATGCTTCTACTTAAGCGAAGAGGAGGCGAGGTCCAGATTACAGAAGGGGCGGTAGTCCAGATTGCAAAGTCATTTAATGAAGAAGTGATGAAACTTCTACTTAGGCGAAGAGGAGGCGAGGTCGAGATCACAGAAAATGTAGTTGAGGCGGCGGCAGCGAACTTGATCAGTGGAAAAGAAGTGATGATGCTTCTACTCGAACGAACAGGAGGCAAGGTCCAGATCACAGAAAGGATAGTTGAGGCGGCGACAGCTAATTGGAGGAGTGGAAAAGAAGTGATAATGCTTTTACTGGAGCGAAGGAGGGACGAGGTCCATATTACAGAAGGGTTGGTGGCTCAGATTGCAAAGTCATTTGATGAAGAAGTGATGAAACTTCTACTCGAGCGACAAGGAGGCGAGATCCAGATCACCAAAAGGGTAGTTGAGGCGGCGGCAGCGAATTTGATCAGTGGAAAAGAGGTGATGATGCTTCTACTCGAGCGAAGAGGTGGCGAGGTCCGGATCACAGAAAAGGTAGTCGAGGCGGCGTTAGAGAATTCGAGGAGTGGAAAAGAAGTAATGCAGCTTCTGTTTAAGCGAAGAGGTAACGACGAACAGATTACAGAAGATGTAGACTCTCGACCTCAAAAGCGACCGAGACTTTCTCTCCTTTGGGAAGAAGCAGTAGTCAAGAAAATTCTTGCATGCAAGGCAGCTGATCTTCACATAAAGTGTTATTAGCCGAAACCGTTCTTGGGCTACAGCCCCTTGGCCACCCTTAAGTAATAGAGCATAAGGAATAGCGGCTAGGTACTGTGTCCAGAAAGTTAGAACTTCTGCGTGTTGAATAGCTTTAGCGGATAGTATAGTGAGCCTAGTATTATCATCTACTCGATACTTCCTACACTGCTGCGAATCTAAGTGCACGACTTCCAGCACAGCCATCCCCCCTTAGTCACGCAAATAAGTCTAAAGCTGCCTTAGACAGGGTAGAATCTTGGCCGCCCGATTATATGAGGTTCGCACACGTTGCCACCACTAGCAGAGAGAGTGGCGTGGTGGACGAACCGCTCCAGCCACACCCTTATGGGCTCAAACCATGATAGAGAAGTATTCTCTTATACTATAGCAAATCGCGTGCATACAAGAATGTCGCCTTACTAGATACGTAAAGTGAGGTGCCAAGACTTTTGCTCACAAGCGAGATCGAACTTTGTTGCACCCGCACTCAGGCGGAAGCCGATTTCGCTAGCGACTGTACCTTTTCCTCTCCGTGACGTCATCCTTTTCCACACAAATGCCATGCCCGTCAAACGTCAACTCAACCGCCCAAACCAACTCTTTTCCTTCACTTGCTGTGTGAGTACATATACCAATTGACCCACTCAACCAATCCCTAATTGCTTTCTCACTTCCTATTCTCTTCCTTCTCCAGTACCCACGGACGGCCCGACATCCAATTGCTATCGCTCGCGCCCGCAACATCTACCAACTCACCAATCCATCCATAACAACACCATCCGCGATGTCATTATTCCGCTGCCAGACCTTCAGCACGCTCCTCCACCGCGCCACAACCCTGCGAACGCACGCCTATCACCCATCCTCTCTTGCCTTCCCTCATTCCATCTCTCGAACCATCACAACATCCCCACACCAACTCTACCCCCGCAAAGATACCCAAGACAAAGACTCCCTCAAACCCACCTCATCCGAATATTCAAAATCCGGAACCGACGATGCGGCAGCAGCGAATGAGGATGCGGCGTTCAACCCTAATAAAACGAGGCCGGATCAGGAGAAGAAGACTGCGGGCAAAAAAGGTGATGGAAATCCACTGGAAGTGAGCCCTGGCAATCAGGAGGTGAGCAAGCCGAGGGGTGATCAGGAGGGTGGGGCGCAGGGGAGCCCGAGGGCGACGTCGAGTGGAGGTGGGAGTGCGCCGAAGAGCGGCGGTGGGAAGAGTGGTTGAAGTGGTTGAGAAGTTGGAGGGATGTAGGATGAGTGATGAGTAAGGAATGTAATGGTCCATGAGTCAAAAGCATATGAGGTTGAGGGTCATCTTCCAATAGGATGCAGTTCTCTTCCTTAACATTGTAACACTTTACTGAAATGTTTGATTACATATGCATGGGTTATGTGTGCTTTGCCATGGATCTCGACCATTATGTGTACTATATGGAATGGTAGTGACATGCTTTTACTCGGTTGATTTCTTGATTCTTCCATGTACAAACATGTTGCTTGTCCGATCCTTCGTAGATAGTACAGTGATACCAAGAAGTTGGTATAACTCTGAAATATTCGAATGGCAGCAATTTCTGCAGGATTGATATCACGAAAGTCTACTTGAATCTTTAAAGCTTATGACGTGGTGCCTAAACGGTGTAGCTTGACGGTAAATCGGGGAAGGCCGGGAATAGGTAGCGGCCTCCAATGATAAGGTTATCGGAGACCCTTTCCATGTAATAAGCTATGCACTTACAGAGAAGTCAAGCGTGGCGGGCAGTCGCGTTGGTCACGATGTAAGTGCGCTTTCAGAAAGCGCGTAAGACGGTGCTGATGTGTTGAGAGATGAGAATAATCCAGAAGACTTGGGTGGAGCTGGCACCCTTTTTGGGAAGGAGTTGGCTGATATTCGTAGAATGGCACCGCAATAGAAAGATTTTGTGTGAGCCAGTCGGCATCTTTTTGGCTATCCTGGATGATAAATTAGTCGTTAATCGTGTTTCATGTTTTGCCCTTGGGATGAAGCACGCAGAGTACCGAAAATGTGGGTACACAATAAGTAACCCCAGTCGACTTTACCCTACACCCAAACCTACATCTCATATTAAAGCAAAGATCCCTCTCACTGTAGGCGTGGATTAAATATTATCTGCCATCCTAATTTCCTAAAATCTAACCTTTTTATCATCCAGTGGGGTCGCTAGAGGTCTTTCAATCTTTAGTGTGCCACATTTTCTGTGCCCCGCATGGTAGGTATACTAGAAATACGCTAGCATACCGCTTTACAATTAAGCGCTATTGCATATGTTTAACTGAGATTGTGGAATAAAATCCGAACAATCAGACAATCTTGACGGTTTTCCATTGATAGTTGAGAAATGATCCAACCCTCTACTACATCCAAATAGCGGAGTGATTCCGGCTGAGTGCTCGAAAGAGCCAACTCTCCGATAAATATTGTGGTCCGTATGATCTCTCAATAGTATGATGCGCATAATGTCAATACCACTCGCGCCGTTATACATGGAGGGAAGCTCATAATCGAGTTGTCCTATGCACAACTTGATGACGCGCAATGAGTAGACAGATGTAACGTCCTTCCGTAGCCAGGCCCGGGGACTCGCTAGGGAACGAATCCAACGATTGCCACGCACGTTAACCTAAAAAGTCCCGCCAAACTTTAGTCGAGCGGTTTCTGGCCTCGGTATCACCGCAGGCAGAAGCTTTCCCGAGATTCTGACAATACCATCGTGTGGTCGCCTGCTGACGAGCAAGCTGCATCAATGATTCGAGACTCAAATTCAAGATCGGAGATAAAATTTAGATCAGCATATGATATTGGAGCTCGCACAGACGCCCATGATCACGATTGGTCCAAGAGGCGTGTCATTGAGTCTAGGAACATCTCTATCAATTAACCATAGGAGATTTTGCAGAAGGCTGTTTTTCTAGAGTTCGGCAAGATACTGATCATTAGTTCGCATCTGAAACAGTCTAGCCAGACCTAAAAGCGCGGGTAAACCATCACTGATGAATGTTAGCTCCAAAGAGGTATATTCCACGACGACGTCGTGCCATCTTTGAATAGGAGAGGACCAATTTTCTAAGTATAGCTCTTGCCCGGAAGGCATTGACAGTGGGATATTTTGGTTTGGTTATGGAAAAGGTCCATAGCGAACTCCGGTCTGCACTCGCAAATCGGCTCTTCTATGCATTCCCAGACGAGCTCATCCTTCATGAAGTGCAATATTTGTCGTGACAGTAGACGCTCTTGATAGACCCATGCTCTTTGTAAGAGAGGAAATTCTTCTCGGGTTTCCTCCCAAGAAGCATGGAGAGGATGGTCTAAAGCTTTCCAAGCATAAACTGTCCCAAGGCCATCAATACCATCGGCTGATTTGATCCGCTGGGTTTCAAAGGTCCAACTCTCTTCAGAATAAAGTCCTGAGGAGGAGTCTTCTGTCTTACTTGCAGCAAGAGTGAGATATGCGCTTTTGTAGATTGAATACATACGAGCCGCCTGGCGCTGCCAATCTTTGTCATCGTCCTTAGCAATAGCAAGCGAATTGATCCATAAGTAGCGTATTCCCAGTTTTCTAGTGCACCCAACGGTATGCTAGAAGTTTTCGGGATGCAGGACCAGGGTATGCTATGTTTAAGGCTATCCGAGGAATCCTTTGTCGTGATCAATGGTTTGGTCCCGTTCCCTAGCAATGATTAAGGCAAATGTATCTGCCTAGAAAATTGTTGGATTCAATCAGTCGAATGTCTAACGATGCTTCAGAGTCCGAAGATTGATTTGATGTCGTTGGATAAAGGTCGAGAACGCGAGTTGGCAATTCGACCTCCTCTCCTGGGCCGCACGCAGGGTGGGTTGTTGAAGCGATTGTTCATTAGTCTCGGATGGCTGCCACGTCGCCATGGTTTCGAGGGAGTGGCTGTTTCTGACACTTTCCTTCGACAGCGGATTTGAAGGTTATTTTGAGGCTTTTGGGAAGGTTTAGGCGGGTTGCTTCGTTAAGTATCTAATGCCATGATTCATCTTGAGCTAATTCACATCAAGTACTGCATGTGGCTCAGTTCACTATAATTAATTAATGGTCTTAGGATGTTGGAGTAATCATAAAGGTAACTGAAAACTGAGGAATGAAATCCAGCAAGCAACGGGACTCAAGTTCTGCAGTTTAGATATCAGTGACATCAGGAATACGATTGAGGACTTCACCTTTGCCGCCGTCGTACAACCCCCACCGAATTGAGAATCCCTTTGTTTAGGAACCTAGGTTTGGATCCACAAATCTCCTTGTAGTCGTAATTGTAGACGGTGTAGAATTGAATGAAGGGTGTTAGAAGCATTGTAGTTTGGAGTGAACGCTCTAGGCATGCCGCTTTTTCCGCATCCTGCGTGGGTGGATAGACAATGCTAATTACTTCGAACCCCGACATTGAGAGGAATACACTCGACATCAAGACCCTACTCCAGCACAGCAACAATGCAAAAAGCGGTGAGACTCAGAACCTTTATCCACTCATCTTCCACACGGTATCCCCGAACTCTGCCTTTTCTCAAATCGTCTGATTCTCGGACCCCATGACCATCATCGAAATTTAGAAAATCGAAAACGGTAACCAATTTTCATCGGAAGTTTTACAGGAATATCAACGTTCTGGGATAAGAATGAATTTTGAAGAAAAGAAGAGCTATGGTCAAGATATGGCCGTGCGTCAAAACAAGCTCCATAGATGTGGAAGAGTTACAGATTAATGACCGGGGGACCCGGGCAGCGTTAGAAGAAGTACCGTGGTCATGGTCTGCTCGAGTGTCCTCGTGAAAATTGATACCGTGATGCTGCAGACACAGTGGTCTGTCCCAATCATATGACCGAAGCCTTTTCCCCTGCACAGCCACAGTGGACAGCCTCAACAATTCAGTGTAAAAGCGCGCATTATTGACGTCTGAAATTGATTCGAACAAACAAACAATGAGAATGGCATAAGCTGATGTCGCAGAGGAAGAATGATGAAGTTCCACGGTAGAAGTCGAAAGAAAAAAGACACCAGCGACTTAGTGGGTCGATCTACACAGGGAATCAGAACATCTGTGCACGGATCACTATCACAATGACAGGAGAATTCATATAGACCCACCTAAGTACGATGAATAGCCATCCAATCGATCGTTATCAGTGCTGAGAAAGCTTCCAGCAGAGCCATGAGTCCCAGTCTGCTGACTCTAGGCCCGTATCCGGGGATATACCTTCCGCCTTGCTAGCTCTTTATAAGAATGCGGTTGTATCCAAGATGATTGAATCCCTAAGGAATGTCATTTATTTGAATCATATTGAACGATCAAAGCTCAAAGCCTCAAGTACATTAACTCATCGATATATCTGCCACGCCCACGAACCGGAGTTCACCCTGAAGGCAAACGAAGAGTCACATCGAATTGAGCAACCAACACTCAACGAACACTACAGCCATCTTCAAGAACATCGCATATACTACATACCAAACTCGACCTTCGACTACAGACCAACTACTCATACCTCTCTAAAATCAAACCTTCAAGATACTTCGACTCTCCACCTATCAACAGCTCAAGAATCACATCCATCCCACCTCAAACCACCACAACCATGCTCTCCAAAACCAGTCCCAGAGTCAAAACCCGAAGGTCCGTCTTTCCAGTCGAAACCAAAGAGATCCATTATCGAAATGGCGTCCGGACTGAGCGTGCAATACTAATTGCCGATCCACATCCACCAGTCGTAAAACCGGATGGCTTCGACGTCAAGAAAGTCGCATATCCACTTGATCCTAGGGTGAGAGAGCACTTGACGCCGACGTTGAAGAAGTTTTTGCTGACGGATCATGTTGCGATTGTGACTGGGTAAGTTGTGTCTCCGTGATTTGGATGGTATTTTGCTGACGAGTGATAGTGCCGGTCGAGGGTTAGGATACAATATGGCACAAGCCCTTGCCGAGGCCGGAATCAAGGGTATCGCGATTCTGGATCTGCTTAAAGAAGGCGGCGAGCTAGCTGCAAGAGAACTTGCGGAGCAGACAGGTGTTGATGTTCGATACTATCCCGCCGATATTACAAATGAGCTCGCTGTCCAGAGAACTGTGCAGGATGTAGTGGATCATTACGCGCGTATCGATATTCTGATTAATTCCGCTGGTATCGCTGAGTATGTCACTCTTTCATCTCATCGCATACGGGAATGGTGAACCTAACATTTATCAGTTCAAACATGCCAGCCGAAACCTACGACCTAACCAGATTCAAGAAACTCATCGACATCAACGTAACCGGGAACTTCATTGTCGCCCAAGCCGTCGGCAAATACATGATCAAATCAAAGACGAAGGGCTCCATCATCTTCATTGCGTCGATGTCGGGTTCAGTCGTTAATTATCCCCAGGAGCAGAATTGCTACAATGCTTCCAAGGCCGCCGTTATCATGATGGCCAAATCTCTTGCCGCTGAGTGGGCAAAATACGGCATCCGCGTCAACTCTATATCTCCTGGGTACATGGATACTGCCTTGAACCGTGTTCCTGAGCTGGATGCGGAGAAGGTAATGTGGACGGACCGGACACCACAGCACAGATTAGGAGATGTCGATGAGTTGAATAATTTGGCTGTCATGCTAGCCTCGGATGCGTCGAGTTATATGACTGGGTCGAATATTATCATCGATGGCGGGTACACATGCTGGTAGTTGTTATTGAACAGCTTGTCTAGATTAATTCCTCCCTTTTTTTCTAGTAGTTCCTTGATGGCAGAGTTTGAGGAATTGTATAAGAAGATGCTGGATTTCTAGACAAGCGAGGCGTTTGGGTCAATTTTTAAGGTACCGTTTCATTGAACTGAGATTAACGACGATATCGTTGATGTAATGGGAGGATTTCATCAATCGTCTAACCTTTTTTTGTTATGACCTCCCGGAAATTGGATGGACATACAGTATGAAATAGCGTTCTGAGAACAAAAGAAATTGCGATGAACGAATCCAAAAAGGTGACGGCTGGCGTCATAATGAAAGTGAAATGTCTCGACTCCGCACAAGACTTCAGCCTCAGCCTCAGCCTCAGCCTTACAAAATATCCTAACCAATCAGAACAGCCCCTCACTTGGCACTCGGAGTCTCCTTCGTCACAAGCAACTGTCACTTTGTCAAACGTCAGGACTCTTTCAGTACACAACACAGAAGCCGCCTTGCCTCCACGCGCCCTTAAATACCACAGAAACGATCGCCCTGTACCTACGAGCCCTGAGCCGTGACTTCCTCCCCACGAAACACCACTCACCCTAACCAACACCTTCAACATCCTACTCCCACCTCTCCACTCCCCACAACCCCGGATACAAAATCCACAATGTCGGACGCTTACGAACGCGAACGGTATGATATCCTCACAACCTTCTTACATTATCCCTCTCTCTTTCGTCTCCCTGTCTTTCAACCTCGACCAAAGCGCTAACAAGACCGTGAACCAGACAAAACAACTCGCGCCTCGACGAACTCGCCTCCAAAGTCTCTGCTCTACGGGGCGTAACAATAGACATCTACGATAATGCGCGCGACCAACATGTCATTGACAGCACTGTAAATCTCTCCCTCTCTATCCCCAACTTCCCTTGTCCATATACCATATCCTGATACTGGTGTCTTTGAGGAACTGAGCTAATGAAGTGATATATAGTCCGAGACCTTTTCCACCATGACCACCTCCCTAAAAGGCAGCGCCACCCGTCTAACCCGAATGGCACAACAAGGGAACAAAATCGCTATATTCAAGCTGGCGGGGATAATAGTAGGGATTGTGCTTGTGTTGTATTTCATTTGGCACTTGATATTCTAGGTTGCTGCGGGAAATGGGGGGGGATAATTAGGGCGGAGACATGAAGAGTAGGGGAATGAGGGTGTATAGCGGGGAATGAGGGTGTATAGCGGGGAATGAGGGTGTATAGCGGGGAATGAGGGTGTATAGCGGGGAATGAGGGTGTATAGCGGTGTATAGCGGGGAATGAGGGTGTATAGCGGGGAATGAGGGTGTATAGCGGGGAATGAGGGTGTATAGCGGGGAATGAGGGTGTATAGCGAGGAATGAGTGTACAGGCAGAATTATTCTTCCCAGTATTGCGATCGCGATGATATTCTGGTGCATAATTCCAGGCGTTACTCCTGTTTTCAAGCGGATGAGTTGTATAAGGGAACCGGTGTCCAGGACAGGAGCGTTTTCTTGTTTATATTTCTGTATCAATATGCAGAGCATATGTAATCTGCCATACTCCCACAATACCTCCCATCGCTACCACACCATGCATAGCCTGCCATACTGGTATCTTCCTTCGAAGATGCTATATTCCATAGGTCCCCCATCACAGTCTATAAAGGTATTCATGCAATCCATGCGCCCGCCCGCCCGCCCGCCTGCCCGCACCCCCAACACCTCCTTTTTCACCCTACTCCCAAACATTAGAAAACAAATCATCCCCACCCCCAAAACCTCCAGTCGGCTTAGCAGCACCCGTACCCGAACTCTGCGCATGGCTCTGAGTATGCGTTTGCGTCGTCGGTGCCGCACTGCTCCACCCTCCAAAGTCATCATCCTGCGTAATGTGCGAGCCCCAGCCACCGGGACTCTTCGGCTGGGTGTGTGACGTTGTGGGGGCAACAGATTGACTCGGTGCAGACGAAGCCCAGGCGTCTGTACTGCCCCAGGCGTCCATGTTCGAGAAGCCCGAGTAGTTTGGTGCGGGGTTTGGGGCCGGCGCTTGCGCCGGAGCAGGTTTCACAGCCGGAGCGGATGGAGCGGCGGGGGAAGACAGATTGAAGGCGGAGTTTATGGAGGGTGAGGTAACGGGCTTGGAGGAAACGGGGTTGCTGGGCGCGGATGGGGTTGATACGGGCATGGAGAGATCGAGGAGGTCGTTCATGCCTGACAATGGTGCAGCGGGCTGGGCGGGTGCAGAAGGGGCGGTGGAGGTGAAGGATGAGCTGCCACCAAAGCCGCTTGAGGTGCTGGTGGTGCGCTTTTGTGCTTGAGTTTGAGTAGCGGGTGGCGACTTCGGAGTGGAGTCGAAGAAGCTGCCGCCACCACCAAACTTAGAAGAGGAGGTTGATGGAGGAGATCGGGTGCTTGAGAAGCTGTCGAGACCGGCGAATGCGGAAGGCTTGGGTTGTGGTTGAGCTGGTTGTGAGCTAAATGACAAACTACTAAATGCATCGTTCAATCCCCCAAAGTTGGATTGCTGAGGAGACTGCTGTGGCTGAGGCACGCCAGGTGAGGTGAGGCCACCGAATGAGTCTTGACGGCCATGCTGAGGTTGTGGCTGCGGTGCTGGCTTTGGGGCAGAAGCATAAAGTGACAAGATGGACTGCTTCAAGTCTGGTCTTGATGGAGCTGCTGTTGTTGGTCCAGTGCTGGAGGGCCTCGCCGGTTGTGCAGATGCACCACCTCCCAAAAAGTCTAAACCTAATAAAGAGTCACCAGCCTTCGTCTGTTTTGGCGGAGCAAGTTCTGCCTTCGGTGGAACGGCTCTTGACACAGGAGGTCCAGTACTCGGTCGAGGGGGGGCTGGGGTTGCCTCGTCGCCAAAGAGATCGATGGCGGGTTGTGGCTTGGCTTGTACTGGCGGAGGTTGATTTGCGGAGGAAGCCAAGCGTTGTGATGCTGAGCGCTCGATCTGGACTTTTTCTTGCACCTTGCTCAATGGCTGTGTTTCTCTGTCAGTGCTAAGTACCTACATGAGGGGCATAATCGCCACTCACCACATCGTCGTCTGATACGTCCAGGGCTGACGGATCCGGTATGCCACCGTCCATAACCCACCTCTTAGATTCGTATTTCGTGCGTATGAAGTTCTCAATCTTCCTGCGCAGGTGTTAGCCTGGTGGCGGTCGGCAGCAGTAGTTTCGAAGGACCCACGCTTCAGACGGTACGTGTCCTGGAGCCAATTTCGCCTCCCAGTATCTACGCTTGTTAGAACAATGATTTTAATCTATAGAAGTACCACTGACTTATTTGCCCTCGCATTGCCCCACTTTAGCACACTCTGAAGTTGCTCATCTGTCCAGGAGTCAAGATCGACTGATTTGACTCGGCTGATATGTGTTCCCATGCCACGGTGGATTCCCGAACATCTGTATGTATATGTCAGCGCATCGAAAATGGAGGGGTGTAGAGCGCGGCGTCGCGATGAGGCCTTCGTACCGAATGCAGATGAAGATGCCTAAATTCCAGCTGGCCCATCGTGGGTCTGCATGCGAGTGTTAGCAACGTTGAAAGTAATCGGAGCTGCGCATAAGAGCATTCGTACGCTTGTTCCTCTTGCAATCGGCGCAGCTTTTGTTGGCTTCCAACTTGACCAGGCTCTTGAGGGTCTGGCGATTTTGTTCGGCGCGATCAGCGGCCGGATTTGGTCGCCTCGACATTGTTGATGAAAAGTGGGAAACTATTAGCAATTTCTGCCGTGGGGTAGAAGACTGGAAGGACTCCAGAAGAGGTGAGAGCGAGAGTTATCGAGGGAATGCACGGGTTATATACTCGGGAGAGGTAGGTAGTTGGCTAGATAGGTACTGCAGACAAACTGCAATAAGAACCTAAATCTTGGCGCCGTCAGACAGTTCACAAAACTCGATGGCGAAACGTGATTGGCTGCACCGGGACACATTTCATGTATTAGGCATCTCATATTCTGGTCAAGCTTTGCCTGGAGAGGTTGAAAACGAATAGCTTGGAAAGATACTTCTTGTGCCCCTCGAATTCAGTAACGATTCACGTGAAGAAATGCAGCGAGCAAGATCATCAATAGTATGGGTATAGAGTCGGAACTTCTGCTCCCAGTATCAACGGGTTATGGTATACAATGGTACAGATCTGGACGCAACCAGGTCCAAACTTCATGAGAATGGGGAATTCCAAGCCAGAGATCGCCTGCAACATCATCAAACAGGACGAAATCTCCAGTCGTCCCAATCCTCGTCATCAGACTCGCTCTCTTCGTCGTGATAACTCATAGGTGGTGGATCTGCGAGAACAACATCCTCCACCTTCGTTTGCTCGCGAGCAATTCGTAGCGCCTCCCGTTTCTCCCGCAGCTTCCTGACCCGTTCCTCAAGGCCCTCCATTTCCTCAAACTCCTCCTCTAGCTGCCGTGCTGCATCTTCTTTCTCTGCTTCGATCTCCGCATCTCTCCTGCCTCGCTGTGCGCTCTGCTCTTCTCGTGCTTGTGCTGCGACCTCGGCAGCTGTCATAGGCGCAGACTCAATAATCGCTCCTGAAGAAAGTGCCGCTACTGCATGCTCTGTCTGTGGTGGTTCAGCCATTTCTTGCAGGAAGGCGTCCAAGTCTTGTTCCGCAGCCTGATCTAGTTGTGTTTGGAGAGGTTTGGCGATGGTAGGAGGTATGCTAGGTTCCATAGCGTTGATACTCTGTGTTTGCACAGCATGTTCTTGGGCGGCACCAGGTATACTTGGTGGTAGTGAATCAACGTCGTCTTCGTCGAAGAAGCCCACTGGTACGCCCTCTGCCTCCTCCGTCCTTGTCCTTTTCCTCTCTTCCACCCTTTCATCCGCCGCCTTTCTCTTCTTCGACGTTGGCGCCGCCGCAGGAGCCGCGGATTGCTTCTGAGATCGTCCGGTCTGCTGTCGGGCTGCTCGCTCCTGGCGAAGCAGTGACCGAACGTCTGCCATTGCTGGCGAAGGTGAAAGTGATGTTAGTTGCGGTGTGTGTGAGAGAGCTCGCAGATATACAGCAGTCGGCGGTGTTTTTATTGTTTGGGTGAAAATGTAGGCGCTGGCTTTTACAACTTGCTCATGCCTGGCAGATGATGCACAAATCGGCCCGAAGTAGTTAGGCCATGAAATTATGTCATGAGTCGGTGCCAAGACACTACAAAAGCTCGGCACCGCCCGCCTCTTCTCGCCGATTCCTTGACACCACACGACACTCACCACACACCACTCTTGTCCTCGCGACATTCCATCGTTCCGACGTGTTAGTACCCGTCGCAGGTATATTTACGACCGCGAGACCACTCACTGCAGCTCTTCTCTTCAACCCCGTCGAGTCCTGATAGCGACAGTCGGGCTGAGAGAAGGATTTTGTCGCGCAAGGGAAGCTTCGGCCTGGCACCGGCAATCGCTCGACTTCCTCGCATCGTCCAGCAGCACAGCAAGGTGGCAACTGGCGGAGGTTGACTTGGCGCGCCTGTTTTCTAGCTATATCTTGATTGCCGCCTGCGTGTTATTATGCTCTAAGCATATTATTTTTCGACTTGAAGCTTTAGTAGAGAGTCCGTGAAACACTTGACCGCCCGAATCTGAACCATAAACACTGGTCACGCATCTTCTGAGCCCATTGCTACGTGTTATCCACTATGGCTGGTAAGCAGACTCCGCAGGCGTGCATCTATCTCGAATGTTGTGTCTCATTCGAGGCATGCATCGTCACCCTCCTCCAAGTCCATGTATTGACAGTTATATCACAGACGAAGTGCGACGCTCCGGTCGCGCCAACAAAGGTCACCATACAAAAAACCAGGACGCCCTCGATGAGCCGCCTGCGAAGCCCAAAGCAAAAAGCAAGGCAGACAAGAAAGCTCAGGATAAGGCTCAGGCCGCGCGCTCCCAATCGGCACAATCGCAAGACCAGCAAGATGATGCTATCATTCGATGCGTATGCGGCGACCAGAGAGACATCCGAGGGCGTCAAATGATATGCTGTGACAAGTGCGAGGCATGGCAACATGTCAAGTGCCTGTTGCTAGAAGAGGGTGATGAATGGGAACAGGAGGGGGTGACATACTTTTGCGAGCAATGCAAGCCCGAGGACCACGTCGACCTACTCGCTGCTATGGCGCGGGGGGAGAAGCCTTGGAATCGGAAGAAAGGCTCAAAGCCGGCCAAATCCAAGCAGGCTCGCCCAAGTGATGTTAAAGCGGACCCTGGACTAGATAACAAAAACAAAGTCCCCACTCCTGCTACCACAACTCCGCAGCCTGTTGCGAAAGAGCCACCAGTGGAACCATCTAATGGACATGCAGAGCCCAAGGTAATATTTCCGAGACCTCTTTATCCGAAACCTGCTAACCCTCTATCGCAGCAAACCAAAAAGGATGCTCAGAAGAGCCAGCCACCACAGTCCCCTGTAGGTGAGAAACGGCGGCGAGATACTATGGCAGAGAAGGGTGGAGATACGAAGCGTCGCAAATCGAGTGCATATCAACATGAGAAAGCACCACAAGAGCCCGCCATGGCGACTGATCCCGCCGCTCTTCCAGAGAAGCAGAGGCTACTGGTGGAAGCCCTTGTAAAGAATCTCTCAGTCGCGATCAAGCAAGCCTCCGATTCTCGATCCTACCGCATTCCCGACGGTGAAACACCATCCTCCATTGCCAATCGGTTAGCACTGCAGATTGATCACGCTGCAGTTATTCATCATGGCGCACCGGAAACGAATGATTCTCCTTATGTCGGCCAACTTCGAAGCATCATGTTCAACGTAAAGAAAAACGCCCTCCTCATTGACCGTCTCCTTTCTGGCTCCCTAACTCCTGAAGGGATCGCCGCCATGACTACAGAGGAGATGGCGAGTGAGGACAAACAGCGAGAATACGCTGCTTTGAGGGAGGCGAACGAGAAACAAATGGTGCTCACTGAAGAGTCTCAGGGACCACGGATTCGCAAGACACACAAGGGTGATGAAATAGTTGGCGACGAGGACTTGCCTGTTGCAGAAGAGTTCACAGCACCTGAGCGTCGCCATCGCGAGAGCATCCAAGAGGAATCCCGAGTCGCGGAGCCAGAGTCTCCTAAAGATGAAGGCAGCCCAATGAGAGTCGAACTTCCTGAAGATGTTGGTCGAGCTCCTCTTACTGTTGATACATCAACACCTCAATCAGCAACGGCTGCTCGACCTCCCCATTCAGCCTTTGATGTTAACCAGGTGTGGAAACAAGTTAAATCGCCTAACCAAGAGCAACAAGCATTCATGCGCCGCCAAAGTTCCATCACGGTGCAAGAGAAGCAGCAGGAAGGTCCAGGTGATGATGCCGATGTCGATCGACTGCTCAAGGACGAAGACAACGACGTGCAGATGAACGACTATAGTGTTGATCCTACAGTATGTTGGCAAGGAACACTTGATATGCAAGCCTTGGGCCCGTTCGACGCCGTAGCCCGTTTCGTTGCAGGTGGGGATCTAGGACAAATCATGCCTTGGGACCAGCTTCTATCGCCCACATTACCAATCCAGGGTCGCATCGACAAGGAGAAAGGCAATGATTATATCGCAAGCATGGCCTTGAGCGGCACACACGATGTCGGCGTTCTCGCGGTCAATCCGGTCCATGACTCTGGCCGCCAAATAATGGATCAACTCTTCAACTACTTCCATCCCAAAAACCGCTGGGGGGTAGTACCAGTCGACAAACTTGGGAACGAAGCTATGCGAGACCTCTATGTTATACCAATCGAAGCCGGAGGCAGCAATCTTCCCTTCTTCCTCGAAATGCTGGAGTACTGTACCATCGAGACGCCTCGTCCAAAACCCATGATCCTCCTCGCTCTTATCGCTAAACTCCCTAATGACAGCAAGCCTTCACATCACCCAACGGCCACTTTCGAACGCAATCCGACAGACCAAATTGCAGCCGGCCAGCTTATCCAACAGCCACCACCGAACCAGCCTCACCCAAATGGACCAAGTCACCCACCGGCTCCGAACGCTCACGGCCCACAATTCTCGCCCGTCTCAGCATATCCTCCTGAACTAAACTATGGATCCCCTTATCCTCCACCGCAGCAAGGTAATAATGCACATCCACCGGGCGCTCCAGTCTTCAACCTCCAACCCCATCATAAAAATATAAGAGCGGTGCAGATTTTCGGACAGTACATTGATGCACCGATTATCGTGCAGCTTCTCGGTAGCTTTCCAAACATGTCGGAAACGCAAATGAACAACCTCAAGTCGATTTTGGATGATGTGCCAGCAGCAAGGACGGACATGACCGTCTTGCAGGAACATTTGAATAAACGTGAGAGCCAAAATTAGGGGGTTGGAGAAGGTTCTTTCTCGGGCTGTTTCCTTGTTTTGGGTATAGGGGTTACAAGTGCGCGAAGTCGTATGGCTGGCCTGAGATGGCGCAGCTCCGGTCATTCAAAAATCATTCTTCTTGCTTTCGAGGGCATGTGGGGTGAACGGATTGGTAGGAGTTGCTGCGTCAAGTACTTTTCTTTGACTTTTATCTGCCTAGCCTACCGCCTGCCGGCCGGGCCGACCGAACGACCGAAACGGTCGGATGACCGTTGCTAAAGAGAAGTGTGATTCGCTTAGGGAAGATGGTTAAGGAAGGGATTTCATCTCTAGCATAGGCGTTCAATATCTAGGGCCTATTGTGCATTTCTGGGAGGTCAGGTTGGGGTTCTCTCAAGCTGGGACTTTTTGTCTTTGTTTGTCTTTATGTTGTTTTTTTCTATTCGATGGATACGACCATGATACCCATATGCAAGCTGGATAGGGACGGGCGGCTTTCTCTCTACCAGTGCAGCGGCCCTTCACGCTCCGCCATTTCAAAACAGCTATTTCGTAGACTGAAGTCTCAAACGCCGCAGTGACATATGGTGCATTACTGCGTTCCTAAAGTTCGCCAGTCTCTGCTCTCTGGTTTGAGATATCTGGTTATACATGTGTCTGGTGTCCTTAACGAACTGTAATTGCAGGCGTATTTAAGTTTTTTTTTCCTAGCGTTAGGTAGCAGTGCTACACAAATTCCTCTTCATAACTTTACTTATTAAGCATGTGATGTGTATATACCTGCTGCACTAAGTCATCCTGCTCTTACATCGGTGAAATTTCACAGCCCCATAGCGGCCTCTGCGCAATATTTCCTCCTCCTCTCTAATACCACAACCGTACTTCAACCATTAAATCGGCCGATTATGAATCCTGCTGCAATCAACACTTTTCGGTCTCCTTCCATACTCAGAGCTGCAAAAGTTTGTGTTACGACACATTTCCAGCTCCATTGGGGTTTTCTCGGTAGAGTGCGATGGCTTTTGGAAATTGCCTGATTTAGTAAGTTTGGCGATACTCCTCTGGCTGAGTACCATAAACAACATTAGACTCTGGGCTTATGCTGTCTGTAGTTATGAACACAAGGGGCTTCGTGAACCGGACACAGGGTGAAGTCGCGTCTCTGTCCAGCTAGAGTTTGCGGTCCACAAAAGGCGTGCTGAGGGGGCGTAGCACGTGATTACGAATCTTTTGTTGGGGGCAGGCAGCCACATGACAGCTGAAGCGAGGTGGAGATTAACATAATCGTGGCTCGCCCTCTTTCAAATACTGAGACCGTCTTATTTGAATTTTGAGATGCACCTGTAAGGGGACGGAGTCGTGTTGTTGATGCTCAGTCTGCGCGTTTTGAAAATTCAGTTTAGCGAAGTCATCCCTGCTTGACACCGACAAAACTACATTCCATCTCTACTTCACATAGAACGGCTCCGCTGGCCATTTATGCGATCTTCGGTGTGGGGACGATGCTAAAGTACGAAGGACGCAGTTTCATTGCACCCTTCTCATCCTTTTCATAATACAACATCAAAGATTCTTCCAGATCCTCTTTGACCGCGGAAGCAGCTCTCTCATTTCAATTTTATTTCTTCTTATCTAAACTCACGCGGAATATGCCTTTCCTCTATCGTTTTAGAGGTTTCATTATCCCTTGATGAGTGATGATGGGTTGTTCCTTAACCCTGACAAGACAGGACGCCACAAATGCTTTTTCTCTTTTAGCGCCTCAAAAACCGCGCCGGCCACGCCAAACCAATCTACCACAACACCGACGCCTTGCTATCGTGGGCCCGGCGCCACGAGCTCTCAAGCGCAGCTCGTGCGCCACTTTATGAATCAGACCCCCAAACGTCCAGCACTTGTCCTGTTCCTGGAATTCCAGGGGCGTCGTGCTCGGCAAGGATTCATTAATGTGGAGACTCTAACCCCATTTGACAGAACAGTGGATGTATTTAGGGTATGGAAATATTGGGCTAGGCGAAATTGAGATGAACGCTTGCGGATGGGACGACTACCGTGAGCTAGACAATCGTCTAGAGCCTCAGTGATTTGGTATGGAGAAGCTTATCCCACAGTCGAGGGCCATGTGGTGTGCGTGCCTGAGGAAAATACCGTATTTTAGCACGGGGGTAACGTGTTGACGCCAATTTGATAGAGACCAGGGGTTTTCGAATATAGGGAGACGGCTTCCCATTTCTTGGATCTTCTTTTCTCCTTCAGAGCATCTCCTCTCGTTTGTAGATCACTCTACGTACACTCGTTTCTTTCCCTTTTCAGTCACTCGTTATCCAACATGCCGTCTTCATCACTCCTTCTGAGTGTGGGCACTGTTCTGTCCGCTCTTTCATCTTCGGCTCTGGCTACAAAATATAAGCTCGGTGATAGCTACGCTGGATCCGATATTCCATACCCCAGCGGAAAGAGCAGCACTCCTTGCACGTCCTCATCTGCTGCTGGCTACAAATCTAGCCCTGCTCCTTATAGCCCCGAGATCTCGTCCCTCCCTGCCTATATCCAGAGCTCTGCCCTGCCTTATGGTCCCTCCAGCGCTGCCGACTACTATGGTTCTCAAAGCTCGTCTGTCGCCGATTATTACCCAGAGAGCACCCCAGCGGCCTATCTTGAATCCGGAAAGCCGTATGAGCCGTCCAAGTCTTACACGACTGCCACTTACACCACTTCCTATGTAGATGTCTGCGAAACAGGATATACCACAATCAAGACAACCCACATCGTGACATACTGTCCCAGCGAAGTTACGTCAACCCCTAGTGCTGCTTACTATCCTCCTGGATTTACGACCACTGAGAAGTACTGCGCTAAGGGCTGCGGTGACCACCCAACTACCGTCACGCTTACTGTACCAGACAGGGAATACCCGAAGCCGACCGAGCCAGCCAAGCCATATAAGCCTTCCCCATCTGCAAAGGACTGCGAGATTTACAGCTCGGAGGCACCAGCTAAATACTATCCGGAAAAGTACCCATTTTCTGCTCCAGCTCCTGAGAAGTTCTATCCATCATCCACTCCGGCTCCAGAGAAGTACTACCCCTCTGCTCCAGCGCCAGAGAAATATCCATCCTCAGCTCCGGCTCCAGAAAAGTACTACCCATCATCTGCCCCAGCTCCTGAATATGAGCCGTACAGGCCCTCCAAGCCTTCAGCTCCTATTTCCGTTCCGTCATATGAGGAGAAACCAAACCACTCCTCCGCGCCATCATACGGCGAGAAACCAAGCAACGCCTACCCCTCGAAGCCGACTCCCACGGTCTATGCTACAAAGGTCCTGACACTCTCTGTCGTCCCGGTTCCCGAATCCGAATATTATGCACAGACATCTGCCGCCCGAGTGCCGGCTCCTCACTGCGGGACCCCGGGTGCTCCAGCATGCCCTGAAGGCCATTACACTGCCCCAACACCGGCCCCTCACTGCGGAACCCCCGGTGCCCCTGCATGTCCTGAGGGAGGCTACTCTGCTCCCTCTGGCGGTTACTCCGCTCCAGTAGGCGGCTACAAGAATGAGAACGTCACCATCTCTTTCGCCACCGGAACGGGTAAGCCGAGCGCGAGCTACTCTGCCCCTCCGGCATACTTCACCGGTGCGGCGGCGAGCGTCAGGGTTGGTGGAATGCTGGCTGGTGGTATGGCTGCTGCATTGGCGTGGTTGTTGTAAGATGAGCATGAGATGTTGAAGGAGAAGGGAGTTTAGGAAAATTGATCGACGGCATTGGTTAGGCAATGTCACGCTCACGACCACCTTTATTTATTTTGGTTTTTAATATATTTTCTTTTGGTTTGGACGACTCTTGGTTCCCACGTTGCAGATGTGTGCTTGAGCGATCCGAAACTCACGGCAGATACCGCCCCGTTCCAGTGCTACTGTTTACACATAGGAAGAGTAGATAAGCTCTAGATCCTGGATTGAGGTATGTGTATTCCTGTTCTAGATCCCTTAACGGATGCTGTTCCCGTTTCGTTCAAGGCATGACAGTGCTCCTCTACGTGGGAGGAGTGGAGTCGCTCCTCACCATGGATACGTCTCGTTCATGTGCGGCAGTGTTGAGCATGGAAGGGTAGTAGAGCTCCGTGGCTCCTTGGCCTTAACTTTCGGAACCACTCTAAGGAACTCAATCCTTAGGCGATTTTATTCCATCTAGTTTCTCATCCAGAGCTCAGGAGCAGGGGTCTGGGTAAGTTTACTAAGATTTTGGAATCGTGGAGATATCATTGACAGTAATTGACATAAATGCCTGAAACAGGAAAGACTTCGCATCATACAATTACACCCGTAATCGAGCTCCTCCAATATCGAACACTAAAGAAGGGATTGTCTCGCTCTCAACTATAGAAACTTTACTCGGATTCAGCTTTTTTCTTCTAAACTTAGGACAATTCGCGCTAAATGTTTACTCAAATTCCAAAACTCTCCATCTTAAGCACCTAGTAAATCTTGACTTTCATGCCAGTTATGCATTAAAAACGGCCAATTCGCACCCTGCCATCTTAACAGAGGTGTGTTCATGGAACGGTTCGGTACATATCATTTTCTGGGTATGTATAAGCACCATTCTAATGAGTCTATATCATCTGCTTTTCGGATGGAAGTGCTATGTTGCGCCTTCAAAACATGATACTATGTCTTTAAGGGATATATCTTTGGAGCTCGAGGTTGATTCATCACGGCCAATCCCTAGACGGCAATTGCAACTTGCTCTGGGTCCAGAAATTTTCTCTACGGAATGTCTCTTGTATTCTTCTCCTTGGATTCGTTCAAATTACTGAAGTTTGGAAAAAGGTCGTCACTTTCGAATCTAATAACTTTCTCGAATTTTCTCCCGCTCAAAGCTTGTCATACATAGAGAGAAGCATTTTGAGTTTTGATTTTCGCTGGCTTCCAGGTTCTTTACTTAAGACTTAGTGTTAACCCTCATGGCTGAATTCGATTTCATAAATGAGGACAGTTGATTGGCCGCACGACGAAGTGCAAACACTCCTGAGAGAAACGCTATTCCCCTTTCGACACGGCCCGGAGCTCTCCTAAATGGTCCAGGTCCTCATTTCTACCTCCTACACTTCGACATATCTTGGATGGATCGACTGCAACAACCGCTGAATCTGACTAGTCCTAGATGTCGGCACAGTTGGTTTTAATGCCGAAACTTGCCTCTTCAGGGAAGTTGAAAAAACAAGATGCCGAACGGTCAACTGTTTAATAGAGACATCATCCCATACACTTCTTTTCAATATATCCCACGATAGATGTCTGACATGGAGCCTAAATTTTGATCACACGGTGCACCATATGGCGCCCGAAAGCGGCTCGCTTTGGTGGAGGCTGCCACCTTCCCCACAACCTAAGCCGCCACATGTAGGCAATATCTTCGTCCAAATCCGGGAAGCTTTATAGATCTACCACCTGGACGGTTGGCCGCCTAGCTTTTCTTCAATCTCCTGCAATCTCAGTTCATCTCACAGTCCCGGATGCAAGCCGACGGAGAAATATCGACGGCCTACGTTCAGGTGTGCGCCATATCGAAGTGCTTCGGTATGTTTCTTCATAACATGAGATCGAGCGGTATATGAACACTTCGCTTCTCCACGAGGTGTCACTAGTCCGCCCAATATCACACTCGTTCTTCATTGATATCATGAAGGTTCAGTCCCTCCTCACCACGGCCCTCGCCGCAACCGGCGCAACTGCGCACTCCATCTTCCAGAAGGTCTCGGTTAATGGCGTTGATCAGGGTCAACTCAAGGGCGTCCGCGCTCCTGACAGTGACTACCCTATCCAGAATGTCAACGATGGTAGCTTTGCTTGCAACAAGGGTATCAATCACAAGGACAACACCGTGATCTCTATTCCTGCTGGTGCGAAGGTCGGCGCGTGGTGGGGCCATGTCATTGGAGGCGCTCAAGGTGCTAACGATCCAGATCATCCCATTGCAAAGTCGCATAAAGGTAAACCCAGAGATGTTCGCGCGACCGAAGAACTCCTGGACTAACTGAGGCGCAGGACCTATCCTCTATTACCTCGCCAAGGTCGACAATGCGGCTACTGCCGGCACCACAGGCTTGCAATGGTTCAAGGTGGGCCACGAAGGCTTGTCCAACGGTAAATGGGCAGTCGATAACATGATCTCGGCCGGTGGCTGGCACTACTTCACCATGC
Source organism: Zopfia rhizophila CBS 207.26 (assembly GCA_010093925.1). Lineage (NCBI taxonomy): Eukaryota > Fungi > Ascomycota > Dothideomycetes > Zopfiaceae > Zopfia > Zopfia rhizophila. The sequence continues at coordinate 1,228,719 of ML994612.1, read as the reverse complement.
CCACGTGCATTGCTCCAGGCGACTATCTGATGCGCGTTGAACTCATTGCTCTGCACGGCGCACAGAAGGCCGGAGAAGCTCAATTCTACATGGAATGTGCGCAGATCCGCGTTACCGGTAGTGGAACGAGTAAAGGGAGCAACTTCGTCAGCTTCCCAGGTGCTTATAAGAGCAACGATCCTGGAATCCAGGTCAACATTTACGATAACTCCGGTCAGCCTTACATGGGCGGCAAGCAATACCAGATTCCCGGGCCAGCGGTGCACCAATGCAGCGGTGGCGGCACTGGAGGTGAAAGCAGCAATGCTCCTCCCAGCAACAATGCAGGCAGCAGTGGCGCTGGAGCTGCTCTCTATGGGCAGTGCGGCGGTGCTAGCTGGACTGGACCGACGACGTGTGCAGAGGGTACGTGCAAGGTTAGCAACGAACATTATAGTCAGTGTGTTCCGTAGATGGCGGACTGTTGCAATGGTGTGGGTGGAGACGATTATTTGGATTTGACAAGTTCACTGTACAGCAAATATTGGTCTTCGGCCGTGCCCAGGTGACATTGGCGGAGCAGTCGAATCGCATTCATTATCTGTTTCAACGCGTTATTTGTCTTGGGTATTGGGGATGTTGGAGTGCGGTGCTTTATGTCAAAAAACCGCCAAAGCCTTTTTCCTTGTCTTTGTAATTAGGCCGAGTATATTGGTCGTAATTACTGAATTGAAATAAACCCGAGAGGCGCATACCAGAGAACCTTCAGCAAATATTTCTCGGTCCTCCCTTTGATGGCTGGACATAATAGATTCCACAATTCGAATATGCCCATTCGATGTGTCGCATGCTCCTTATGCGAGCGAGGGGAGAAATTTCAAGAGGGATGATCAGAAGACGTGGGCGGGGGTCCCGTGGCTAGTATCAGGAGGTTGAAGCCCACGTAGAGAGTGCTTGTGGGGTTGAGGAAAAGGGTTTCCAAGGGATGCGAGAGGTTGGATGTTGATGGTGGGGATCTAACGAAGAACACATATGTGAACTCAAACTTCATCTCCCCAGTGCTTTGTGGCATCCTTACTATGTGTATGAATCGCGGCCTGGCTCGTATATTCTTGGGTGTTCTGCGATCGAAACGTAGGTGGGCTAACCTTCAAGTAAGCATATCGATGACCTCATTCATTTCCACTCCCGTCCGATTTTCCAACACTAGCACAAGTCTAAGTCTCCATGAAGATGCCACAGCCTTTTTTCAGAGCTGCACATGGTTGTAACTCAAGTCTCAAATTCAGCCTTACTCACGAGCTTTACGGAACGGAGGAAATGGGTCCGCTATAAGCAGGTGCGGTCGACACACTTGTGCCGCCGTAATAATAAGTCTCCCAGTTTCTCAGGTTGCACGTAATACTTTTAGGTCCTGAAAAATGCTGCATGAATAGAGGGGGGTTAACACTGTTCGCGGTAGCACACTTACGCTATTTCATCTCGTGTTGGCCGACAAAGTAGAATCCAAGGACGGTATTCCAGTATCAAGAACCGGGAACGAACACGAGGAAAGTACACAGAAAATATAAAAGAAACACGAAACAACCACCAAACATCTATTCAACCCACATAACATCGGTTTACGTCCACCTTTACGGCGTGCACGACTACTCAGGAAGTGATATTCGGACAGTCGAAATAACCTCGCGGCTACGCACCTACATTCAGCCAATATCCGCAAAACACTATCGTCCTTAGTACCATGACAATCCAATCCTAGCCATGCGGATCTCCTCACTCATGGTCTTCGTAACATTCAGCACCATGGCCTTTGCGGTCTCTACCTCCGATTCTCTCAAAAAAAGCGGCTGGTATTGGAGCTGCACGGGTTGGGGAAGATTAAACCTACCCTGCAAACAGGATGACGCAAATACATGCCCGGGAAAGAAATGTGAGTACAAATACATGTCTTGCATCGGACGGTGTTAAGAGGTTGAACTAGGGGAAAGTGTAAGCGAGAGGAGGGAGAGATAGCTGGAGAAGAGAATGATTGAGTGAATAGATAGGGATGGGGAGGGAAGATAGAAGCAGCGCTCTACTTAGTTCGCAGAAGAAGCTTTGCTGCTGTACACCACCAGATATACGGACTTTCCTCTCGTAGCACAACTTTCCTACCAATCTAGGCAGCAGTTCGTCCACCTCCGCACATGAAGCCTTTCTCCAAAAATAAATAAATAAATAAATAAATAAAAATAAATAAAAATAGATAAACAAATAAATAAATTCCCAAGATGAATGTTTCGATTCCCTTGTTCCTGTTACTAATAAAAACTCTCTATTATATCCCCTAGAGGTAGTCAGTTCTTTACGAAAGCGTTTTCGACAATACTCCAAGAATCCCAGAAGAATTACACGATTCCGTAAAGTAAAAGCAGTTTCACTCCCACGAATAGTGAAATCGCATCCACCGTCCCCATTCTCACCACTTCAATGTCATGATATCCATTCTTCGTGATGAATAGATATTTCCGCTCAAAAGCGGCTAGCAGCATTCTGAACGACTTTTTGTATGAATCGCATTACTTTTTATCGCACGGATTATCGTTGCGTTCTGAAGCTCCGATGCTTAATGATCGTATTGATACCCCATGTACTTGAAAATGAACTCTTTAATTCGAGATTCGTCATCACCCACTTTTTCACCTTGCATGTTTCAATCTATATCTAGATAGGAGAAATGCATTAAAATAAATCGTCAAATAAGGTAGAAAGAGACTCACAGCTTTACCCTAAGGAGGATGAAGAGTGTGGGGATCAAACCATCCTTGGCTTGGACTATTCAAACCAACCTCCTGCCAAGGGTCTAGTCATGTTAACGCTCTTGGCATTAAACCAAACCAAACCGAACCGACGTTTAGACGGATTGAACTATCGCTGGTTAACAGAATTATAGGGTACCAAAGACTGTCAGAGCAATAGAATTAGATCTACTTACTAACTCTTGACAAATAAAGCCTAATCTTGGTATCATCAACTACGACTTTCAGCATTAATGACGAGAAATCCCATCAACACCACGCCAAGACGTTGTAATAACGCCAATCAAGCTTGGTTTAAACCAGATTAGACTATTTCAAACTTTTCAAACTGAGCAGTTTGAATAGTTTGAGAATATTGGACATGCTCAAACCTAGGTCCGACGACATCCGACGCGGTTTATTCCCCAGCTTGAGGATGAAGTTCTTTGTCCGCGTATTGCCGTAATATCAACGGTGCCTTTGCTCCTAGAATGGAAGTCACTACATCTCCGTTTCGTGTCGATAGAGGTCCTCGTCCAATATGGCCGTGATTTGTGATGAAGAATCGGCTAGTATACGTGGAGCATAATTTCCTACATAGCCACAGGTCCTTGTCCCTATGAAACTATTGGTGAACGTTCTTTTTCACAACAGGAGCATCCATATTGTCTGCATTATCCTCCAGTTGGGCGATATTTGCACTGCCCGGCTCATGGCCACCTCGAACTGAGACCTGACTATCCTGGTCAAGCGTGTCAGCCCCTATACTAAAGCGAACCGCATTATTAAGCTCTTTGACATTCTTGAATGCCAGTTTGAAGTTCATGGCCATGACAAAAGATTCTCCCCTCTCCTGGTCGCCCTCCAATGCTCTTTAACACTGCCATAGAAGCTTGCTCGTATATGAGCGTTGTGAGAACAGGGCCCAGTCACTCTCTACATCCTCTGGCCATGCACAAGTCGAAGCGACTGACACTGTTTCGAATTCAATACCACATACAGCCATCAGATGTTTGTCTTTTAGTAGGCTGATCAATGGTTTGGTTCCTGCTGTAGCATCGTATTTACTCCTTCCCTCAAGGCTCAGCATAATAGACCATGTTCTTCCGCGATGCAGATGTGGAATGGATGGTATAAAGGACAAGTCTAGGAGCCATGGCAGCCACAAACTTCCATGCTATCTAGTTCGAGGTGGTTTGAGATTCGTGCGGCTCGTCAGATCAAGTGATCCCGCTTGCCGTTTTCGCAAGCACTCGAAACATCTAAGGTACTTTCTCGTTGAAGGATTGGTTTGAGAGGTTCTGCGACTGCGCACGGCGGAGTTGGAGAGAGAGAAATTGTGCGTAGATGCAAATGGAGAATTTCCATACCAGAAACATAGAGACGCTAGAGGTGATGGAACGATCGGAAGTACGATCGGCAATAATGAATTCTGTCAGAGTCATAAAACTGGAAAATGTGTTTTCGGGCCATGGCGCTATCCACAAATAGGCCTAGCTGTGGCTACCTTCCCCTTTGCCGCAAGAACCGGAGGTCGCGGAATCCGGATATCATTCTGTTTGGTGCGGGTTCGGCGGCATATGGGTGAACGTCCCTTTTTGATGGAACAGCCCTGTGGCTTAGCTTTCACGTTACTTCAATGATGATATATGTTGCAGAAGGTCACAGGTACTTCGGCCGAATACGAGGGGGAAATGAGGAAAACTGGGAACGCTTAGCTTCAACGAGTATTGGCCTGCCGAGGCTATGACGTCGATAAACATTGAGATCTACCTAGGTGGGTAGAGACTCCCATTCTGGCATAGCGGCCCGATTTAACTACAAAAATAGAAATAATGCTTGCCACAAATTTCAAAAGATCTACACACAATATACCTGACCTTGTATTCAACCTGAACGTTCCCCAACGTTTCTCGGCCCCTTTTTACGTCAAACGTTTCATTGAGGGTTGGTGCTCCAATTATCTAACTAAAAAGTAGAAACAAAATCCACCAAAGATTGACCGAAAGAGTCTGCAGCTCGGACCGACGCCGAGGGATCCCTAAGTTGTCAGGAAATTAGGGATCGTGATTCAAAGTCACTCTTGTTGAACAACGTTGTTTTCATCCTTAGCATTCTCGGCCCCTTTACGTCAATGTTTCATTGCAGGGGACTCGCGTGGAGACATTTCCTTTCTTGTGTAGCCTGCTCGTGGAGGGCGTGAAAACGTTTCTCCGAAACATTTACGACCATCGACATATAAAGACTCGACTTCATCCTTCCAAACAGCGCATCATCAATCAATCAACAACGCCAAACAGCCTCAATCTTTCTCAACACATCCACTCTCGTTATTAAAACCCTCTCTCTCTTTTCGACCAAACACACACCAATCCAACACCATGCAATTCAAGAACATTGCCCTTTTCGCCACCGCGGCCGCTGCCATTCCCACTCCTCAAATCGAGACTCCCTCTGGCGACGATAAGTTCGGCCTGATTGCGATCCATTCCGGCAGTCCGATTCAGAACGTCGGTGCAACCGCCTGGAAGGGTAATATCCTGATTGGCGGCGTGCAAAATGCCAGCTGCGACTCACCATCCGACTTCGCAACATTCTATCTCAACAACGGTAGTGCGTATCTCTACGCCGCATCCGCCACCCCTCAGCAGCTCTACGTCGACCGCTCCGGCATGGGTACGTCCAGCTCAAAGCTTCTCCCGCATCACATTTGGTGGTAATGTTAACACTTTATGTAGGCCAAGGCAAGACCGGCTACACAACCGGCGCTCAACCCGCCCCTCGCAATGCCGAGCGCACCGGCTTCTCCATCAACTCGGACGGGCACCTCGTCTTTGATGGCCAAAGCCCTCAGGCATGCCCAACTGGCCTTGAAGGCAACGCCTACTCCGTCTGGTTCTCGAGCCTTGAGAATCCTGGTTTTAACCAGAACTGCACTGGCATTGCTTTGAGGGCTATCAAGACTGATAGTCCTGTTAGCTGCTTGTACACCTCCGACTAGATTGGATGGTTCTTTAGAGAGGAGCATGAATCATACATGAGGATGTGGAACGGAATGGGTTGTTTTATTCACTGTTCGACATAGATCCACTCGATCCACGAGTCCATCTGCCTGTCTAGAACCCAATTGATCCAGACTACAAGATAAAACTTAGTAATAGCTAATTTACCTATCGGCCTTCGAAGATAACTCTTTGCTCCCCAGTTTGGCAAGGGAAGAATCTCTCAACTGCTGAGCGCAGTCTGTTTGATAAAGTTCAATGCACTGCCGGCTCTCAACCAAGGAATCTGGCCCGCATGATAACTGTGATTAAGCTTCGTCTCCCAAAATTCGCCCGTCTCCGTTTCGATACGCATCGTCACCTGTTTGCCTGGCTGAAACTCGCCTTATTCAACGCCAACGAGCGTGATCCGGTCACCCTTTGTAATGCGGTCATAATCGGCCGCATCATCAAATGTAAGCGGCAGCATCCCTTGCTTCTTCAAATTGGTCTCATGGATCCGTGCAAATGATCGCGCAATTACTGCTACACCACCCAGGAAGCGCGGTTCCAGCGCCGCGTGCTCTCGAGAGCTGCCTTCACCGTAGTTCCAGTCCCCAATGATGCACCAGCGCGCACCGCTGTCGCGAATATCGCGCGCCACTTCGGGAATTGGCAGTATCGTTGGAGCCTGTTTGAGCGGATGAACAGCATGGCCGAGCATATTTGAGTAGTCTGATGGGAGGAAAGCGTTTGAGGCAGCGAGCAGCATGTTGTTGCTAATGTTCTCCAAGTGACCGCGGTATTTATACCAGGGCCCAGCCGGCGATATGTGGTCTGTTGTGCATTTGCCTCTGACCTTGACGAGAATGTGCATGCTTTTAGCACTTCCCTGCTTCCAAGCATCAAACGGTCTGAGGAGCTGAAGACGGTTAGACTTTGGATCTATTTCGACAAATAGACCTGCGGTGTCGTTCTGCGGCGCCTGATAAGTATCTTTACCAATAGAAAAGTTCGTTGGCAGCTCCACACTCGTCGGAGGCGCGAAACGCAGCTGCTGTGTGGAACCACCCACCGGTATAGAATCAGTCATCGGGTTAAAATCGATGCGGCCAGCATAAGCGAAAGCAGTCACCATCTCAGGAGACGTGACGAAGGAACATGTCTCGGGGTTGCTGTCGTGTCGTCCCACAAAATTGCGATTGAAGCTTGACACAACCGTGTTCCGCTCCCTTTCTTTAACATTGACATCCGTTCGGTCCCATTGCCCAACACAAGGGCCGCATGAATTACTCAGCACGACAGCCCCTGCATCTCGCAGCACTTGCAGGATCCCGTCCGCTTCTGCAGTGGCCCTGATAGTCTCACTGCCTGGCGTTACCATGAACGGAGTCGTGACACGATGCAGCCCTGCTGATTTTGCCTGGTTCACGAGCTGCTTTGTTTTTTCGAGGTCCTCGTAGGAGCTGTTGGTACAACTCCCAACCATGGCATGGCTGACCTTAACAGGCCAATCACTCCTAGACACGGCTACCTTTAGCTGCGAGAGGGGGTGGGAAAGATCCGGCGTAAATGGACCATTAATATGAGGTTCGAGAGTATCCAGGTCCAGATCAATGATTTCATCGTAGTGCTGTTCCGAGCCTTCATCGGCTGTTAAAAGAATGTCCTTGTATATATCCGCTAGACTTGCGATGTCGGCTCGCTTTGTTGCAGAAAGATATCGTGACATGAATTCAGAATAGGGGAAGATGCAGGAAGTCGATCCTATTTCGGCGGACATGTTGCAGACTGTTGCCATGGCAGTTGCCCCCAGCGTCTGCGTCCCCGGACCAAAGAACTCGATCACTTTGCCCTTCCCGCCCGAGACGGTGAGGATGCCCGCAAGCTTGCAGATGATGTCTTTTGAGGACGCCCACCCGGAAAGCCTTCCCGTCAGTCTAATTCCAACGACTTTTGGGCATTGTAGCTCCCACGGCATGCCAGCCATTGCGTCAACAGCATCGGATCCGCCGACTCCGATTCCCAGCATGCCCATGCCACCAGCATTTGGGGTGTGCGAATCGGTGCCGATAATCAAACCACCAGGACTATCACAATGGCGTCGTCAGCTCTTGCTGTGGTTCTACTGGAGACAGGCGAAGCCTACTTACAACGTATAATTTTCAAAAATCGTCGTATGAATAATGCCTGATCCGGGTCTCCAGAAGCCAATCCCATATTTCTTGGCCGCACTGCTCAAAAATTCATATACTTCCCGATACTCTAACTCGGCACGCTTTAGGTCGTCTTCGGCACCGTTGCGCGCGACGATCAGATGATCGCTGTGCACCGTAGTCGGGATGGCCACTTTTGGCAGGCCGGCACTGATGAATTGCAACAAAGCCATGGTTGCAGTGGCATCGTGGCATGCCACTCTATCGGGTCGGAGCCGCAGGCTCGTTTTGCCGCGATGTATGCTGTCCAGCGTCCATCTGTGCTCCGGGCTAATGATCAAGTGACTATACAGCAGCTTCTCTGTGAGCGTCAATCGCCGCGGCGAGCCAGATTTGACAGCCTCAAGCCGGGCAACCTGGCTGGCATAATCTAAAGGGGTGTCCTGTCGGGAATACGTTAGGGACAGCGACGTAGGCATCTAAGGGCTTCAACTCACTGTATTGAGAGGGCTGATAGAAGGCTGTCGCGCGATGGATGCCAGACCTCTTGCATGCTTTCTGTAACTGAAACAACGTATGCTGGCGACCGAGGCGGCACTACTCGTAGACGGAGGCATCAGATTGAGGCCGTGAAGTGGTAGAAGACAGCGACGAAATGCTGTAGTTAGCAAAGCAATTCATGTAGGCAATATTTTTTTCCTCTTCAAGATGATACACATGCAGTGTCTGACGTGAAAGGGCTGCGGCTCGCTCCGAGAGAAGTGTCTGGAGTCCTCCGGATGGAAAAGGACAGCTCCGGACGGAGAAACGAGAGGCGGCATCGCCGACCTTCGACACTACCAAATCCCCCGAGGTAGCCCCGCTCGCTCCCTAGGTGCAAAATGGCATCGTACTGATAATATATCATGTCTGATCTCTGATTGCGAGCAGCGAGAGAAAACCCAGCATCCACCCAAAGACTACCTGGAATGGCCACCGCACTCCCAAACGTGAAGCAGCCAGTGCTGGCCGCGCTCAAACGCTTCACTACCTGCGATGTACGACCACTTACGTGTTATTGCATCCGATTTGGGGCATTCGCATTGACTTGAACACAGGTCGGTGACGCCCTCGTGAGGCTAAATGTACGCCATGGAGGCTACCTGTCCGGCCTGAGAATGTTCTCCCCCGCGGACAGGGTTGGGACGTCAAAAATCTTCGGGCCTGCGTACACTGTGCGTATGGTACCAGCAACAGACACCACGGCCCCGACCCCATCGTCTCATTTTGCCGATGCGATTCCATCTGGAAGTGTAGTTTTCATTTCGCAGCCAGACGGTTTTATCAGTGCCTGCTGGGGAGGACTGATGAGCACGCGAGCGAAACATGCTGGCGCAGCAGGCGTAGTGATAGATGGCCGTTTCAGAGATCTCAATGAACACCGGGAACTAGATTTTGGTCTCTTTGCGAGGGATATTAGTGTACTGGGCTCACACACCTTCACTCGATCGGCCGAGCTCAACGTTGCCGTGTCGTACAGGATAAAGGAACTGGAGAATGCAGAGGTAACGGTTCGGCCGGGCGATATCATCATGGGTGATCTGGATGGGGTCGTTGCAATTCCCCTCGAGCGCGCAGAAGAGTGCGCGCGGCTCTGCGAAGCGAGGTGGAAGATAGATGAGGAGACAAGGCGCTGTCTGGAGAACGGCCATCCCATTGGTCCGACCATCAACAGATTACGGCAATAATTCACTCCCATGACATGATAAATTCCACCTGAGTTGCATTCAAAGCCGCATTAAAGTAGCTGTTAGATCATCCCGCGCAATTTCAGGCACTCCGGGGCTCCCCAGGCTCTCTCTTCAATGCCACTTCGAACATCCACTTTCCCGCTCAAATCGGCGAGAGTTGCCTCTAATTTGCCTCCATGGCATCGAACCCATGATGTATTCCTGTCTAGAAGGGGTTCCACGCCGTGCCGCCATTCAGGTATTCCGCTATGAAAGCCTCAATTGTGGAATCAGTAGTTTCTAAGTCGGGTTGCAGGGATTGCTAAATCCAGACGGCCTCGCATCAGCATCAAAAAAGGTCCCTGAAAGATTGTGATTTGCCTCATTTTGGAATTCGTGGTCTCCCCTTGGATTAAGAATCGTCCAATCGGTGGCCATAATATCCGTCGGGACATTACGCAAATACACACCATCTACATCTTCTGAATACAAAGGTTCGGCCAGATTTAGGATTCTACTCTCGGTCTCCATGGATTCTGCGGATATGGCAAATGGCGCAGCCATTTGTGATTGGGAGGTGGACTCGGTAGCAGGACGTACACGCGACCCAGCGGCCCATGGCCGGTCTGAGTTGTTTATATCATAATCCTTCCCGCCGATTTTGCCCGAAGGGAAATTCAATTTTTTCAAGAGGGCATCTATCGCTCTCCCAAAACTCTCCTTTCCCTTTTTCACCGATGGCCACCATTCTCCGCCTACAGTGAGTAGATTTGTGCAGGTTCTCAAGTCCCTCATTGACTGCGTATATGGAATTGAATGTCGGACGGCAGTGGAAGTCCAAAGACAGTATATCATGGTCGCCCCTGATGAAAAGATGCCTTGAACACTTCTCCAGCTTTGATAAAGGCTGTCGGCATTGTAGAGATCGTTGTAAACCTTCAGACGACTCGCGGCACACCGATAGCATACCAAGAACGCATCTTCGCTGGGTCGGGGAATGGCTTGTGATGGCTGATACAGGAGGATCATAGCGGCGAAGTATTGGCTCTGCAGCTTCATCTCATATTTTCGGTATTCGAGATGACCGTCATCGGCTTCGCTATGCAATTAATTTCTAACGCTAGATATCTTATGTCGCCATTTTTCAAGTCGTTGTTTGATACTTTCTTGGGTGGATTCGATATCCGCCGGCCAAACATAGGCACTAACCTGCGCGGGAAGGTGGTAAAAGAGTAGCTTAATTTCGGAGATAAGAGAATCCAGCTTGAAACGATGAAGAGCAAAAGCCACCACATTCGCGATTGGAATTTCTGGTGCGAAGGTTGCATGTTTAATCGCCGTAGTATCAGCTTGAATATCCTCGAGCGTGGGTAATTGGATATCAAAAGTCTCGTCTCAAAGACCGAGCGGGCGGCCTTGTATTGTGGCTACAGATCTGTGAATAGCTATAAGCTGGATGAAGTAAATATATCACCTCCACATACCTGTCCAGATGATAGACACAATAGAAGATCATCTTACGAGTGGTCAAAGCAGGGGCCGAAAGATTACTATCACTATCAGCCGTTCAATGAAGGCCAAGGTCAATGCAATATGCCATGGCGACATGGGTCAGTGTCCAGATGTTAACCTCTGCCGGGCTGAGTAGACTATGAACCGCTAAAAACAAGATTGCTTGAATAGACGCAATTGACGTAGTTGAGAAGCAATCTTGAGCGACAGACATGGCAACGTGGTAGAACTGATTGGGCGCAAAATCGTACATTCTTTCTCTCGTCCGAACAGTCGCAGCGAGTGTGAATGCCATGAATACGTGGAAAGTTGCTATGAATATGGATATCGGCGTTGAACTCAGACTTCTCGACTGTTCGAATACACCGTTATAAGAGAACGGTTGAACCGTGTCGATCCAGCCGTTGTGGCCAATTGTAGCACTTGCGTCCGCGGTTGCGCATTGATAAAGGCCGTCTAGAGCATTCATCAAGGAACTGGGGTGAATAAACGGGTGGTCCACGTGAATGTCCTTAAAATAGACATCCAGAAGAATTCGCGCATCTTCTTGCAGCGGTAAGCTCTAGTCACGGTCAATTGGGTATATAATATCCTGTATTTGCGCGAACCTTTCTGAGCAACTCGTAAAGATGTCTACAGGACTCTTTGAGTCGCTTTGCGTGAGCAAAGGGGCCAAGCTTTGGAGGAGGGCTAGCAAGCGAGGGCGAGCGGACGGTCTTGACACTACCAGGATGACTGGTGGTGTTTGGCGTGCCAGAAAGCCCAATCAACGAAGTGAAGAGTCGACCAGACGAGGTGCCGAGATAATGTGTCTGTCTGGAATCGGAATTCAGCGTAAGCATACTAAAATCAATTGCAACTGAGCGAGCCTCCTCGGCGAATAGCCGTTCAGGCTGGTGCTCGGCAATAGAGGAATACGTTCTTTTGCCCGAGGTGACGGTTTGCAGCCCTTCGGCAGTGGGACTAAGCCCGGTAGTCGGGTCGCCCGAGGGTGATTGGGCTGCATCCGGGGCATTTGTTGGGTTTGGTGCTGGCCAATGTTCCCGATCTCTATCCATGAAGCTGAAATCGACTCTCGGCCCATCGCAGAGATTGAATGTCGGGGCCAGACGGCGGATCTGATCCTCCAGCCACTCAATACGTGCGCAGGCGGTTCCAGCAAAGCTATCCAAAGCATCTGTTAGCATCTATCACTCCCGGTGATAAAGAGCCTGTTACCATACTCGCGAGGGATGGACAGCGCGTTATTACGGCCATCGACGTCGACGCAAGGCTCACCAGCCCTCTGGCAATTCCCGCACGCTAGAACGTTGCCATCACACTGATTGACACTGTTCAGCCAAGCTACGAAAAACCAGTTCTGTTGTCCGGCAGGCGTACCTTGATCCTCTTTGCGCGGCATCGCCGGCACGCAATGCGAACCTTCTTCATCACCTAAGCCTCAGTCAAGCTCATATCGGCCTTAGACTACCCAAGAGACGTGATAAGTTATCAGAGGTCCAGGTAAGGCTTGGTATAACCTCAGGTTACACCGTGGCGGCGCACGTCCTGCAAAATCGACCCCTATCTTATAGGGGCCGTCCGCGCTCGCCCTTCAAATTTCGACGCCATCTTAAGGCCCAGGTTAGTATGAGGTTACTATGGGGAGCAGCATGTGCCGGGGCAGGACGGGATGTGGAAATGAGCGCGTACGGCCACGTCTTCGAGCGTCATGGTTCCGCGCAGTCGGAATAAGTTTAATAATACCCTTCTTTCTCTTTATCTTCCCTCTTGCAATTGCAATTATTCCCGGCTCTTTACTTTATCATTTTACTATCGTACGGTAATGGAGGCTCTTAAGAATCTTTTTCCTATACAGTCTACTTCTACTTTGCAGTCAAAAGACGCCACTACTGCGACTGCTTCTTACAACGGTCCCTGTAACCTCCAGAGCCAATTCAACGCCCAGACGGCACGTCTACAGCAGACCTATAAGGCCCAGCGCTTAAGAAACACCACAAGGGCGTACGAGCCTAAGCAGAAGGAGTAGGAAAACTAGTATACAAAATTAGAAGGTAATATAAATAGTGCACAGGTGATAGAGGATAAGCTTTGCCTTTTCCTGGAACAGGAGGTTATCAACTGTGAATCACGGGCATCTAAATATCAAGCACGAAAGGCAAAAAGGGAAAAGATGTAGAGAGAGGGTGAATAAGCAAAAAAGAAGAGAAAGCAGTAAACGACAGTAGAATCAGCCAGAGCAGTAGGAGAGTAAAGAGGGAAGGTAGAGAAGAAGGAAAAGAAGGAGTGGAATAAGAAGACTCTAGATGCCCTATTTAATAAAACTGTCTGATATTCAGTCATCAACAGCTACGTCTCCGCTATTACTAAGCTCTATATATAGTAGTTATAGTCAGAAGATAAGTTTACACTACTGCTACAGGGCGCGAAGCTCTTAGCTGTGCTAGAAAGTATCCGCCACAACAAAGACAGAATTCGGCGTATAAATTTCATCGACCGGGGCCTATTTACTATTACAGGCGGTTACAACGTCAAAGGGCTTAAAAAAGTAATTACCTGGTGCTAAAAGACGGTTTCTAAAACGCCTAGTGCAGTTAAGTCGTACCTATGGACTGCTATAGAGTATCTACTAGGCTACGCTACTGTTATGCAGGGTGAGAGTAGGTAAGACATTTAGCTTACAGACCTTATTCTTATTAAACTAGAGAATAAAGAGCCTAAACTAAATAAATTAGTGCTATATATAGTTATATTAATAAGACAGGGGAAGCAGAATCAGCATAGTAAGATTAAATATATAGGTTATATATAGAATTCTAACTCAATTCTCTGCTCTCTTTTTATACTAGCCTTTTATTTCTTCTACTACTAGGGAAAGGATAGTGCTGAAGAGTTCCTATTATTTAGATAGCTAAAAGACTATTATAACTTATATATTTTCTCTAGCAGCGTAAAGGTGCTTAAGCGGTTATTAAACTACTATATATAATTTAATTAAAATAAAAAGATGTTTTAAGTAGTGGGTATTTATTTAAAAGAGAAAACTTATAGTATCTATAAATAAAGCATTCAGTATATAGAGCTTAGCGGTATTAAAAAAACTTAAATTAAGTAAACTAAATATTAAAATATAGATATAATAATAAGTGCCTACTTAAGCTATTTATCTCGTGTTTTTATATAATTAATTACTAGCTTTCTAAAAGAAAAGAAGAGCTACTTTCTTATTTATATATAGAAAATACTAAAGAAAGCTTTTTATTTAAAGATATAGTTTAATACTAATATATAGCTAGAACACATAGAGGCCTACTACTTTAATAAAACTAATAATAAGGTTATATAGTTTAATTTTATAGATTTTAAGTTCCTACGCCTTCTCCGCGCTCTTAGGGTAATTATATTATAAAACTTAATAATTTTATATAAAGAATTTCTTTTCTATTCTCTATAGAAGGACTTACTCTTTAATTATGAAAAGTATTAAAGATTTATTATATAAATAAAAGGCTCTCTTACTAATATAGTAGTATTAAATAAATTAATAATATAAAAGTACTAGTCTACTTAAGAGGCTATAGTAAAGCTAAGGTATAAAACTATAATCTTAAAAATTAAAAGAATCTAGTTAGGTATATAGTTAATTTTAGGATATTTAAATAAAATAGAACAGTTATCAGCATCATTTATGTCTATATAAATCTAATAAAAAAAATAAGTATTTAGATAGAATTAATAGAAACATATATATCTATAAATACCGTACTAAGTTTATTACTTTATATTAGATATATAAACTATTAGTTTCTACTACTACTACTTTTATAGCTATTTTTATAACTATCTTTATAGTAACTTTTATAGTAGCTATTTTTATAGTAATTTTTATAATAGCTATCTCTATAATAACTTTTATAGTAGCTATTTTTATAGTAATTTTTATAGCAACTATCTTTATAGTAATCTTTATAGTAGTTATCTTTATAGTAATTTCTATAATAATCTTTATAATAGTCTCTATAATAGTCTCTATAGTAGTTTTTATAGTAGCTTTTATAATAGTCTTTATAGTAATCTTTATAGTAGCTTTTATAATATTTACTATTTATTTTTAACCTATAGGTACTACTAAGGGCATATAAAATATTTTAAAATAGTAATTTAGTTTTACAGCTCTAGTGTTACAGACAGTAATAAAAAGATAACTATACTTAAAAAGCTAAAGAAACTAGTAATAATAGCTAATAAAGCTTTAGAATAGAAATATATATTTAAGCTTAAGTAAAAGAACTATAAATAAATATAAAATATATTAGCATAAACTAAGGCACAAGCTAAGAAGTAAGAATAGAGATATAAAACTATACTAGTAAATTAGAAACAACTATCCACATAATAGATAAGAACTTAATAGCTAGAAATACTAGAAATATTAGAAGCTCTAATATCTCTAATATCTCTAATAGTATTTAATATACTAAATAATAGTACAGAATATATGCACGGAGGATCTATTATAAGTATAAGGCATTAAAAAATTCACGATTACTTTTAATTCTTTATAGTTACTCTAAAATTAAGATCTATACCTTAAGTAATATAGTTTAATACTATTTTATTAAATTTTAACTTATTATATTATTTCTTTTTTATTCTCTACTAAGTTAACTAACTTCTATTAAGTCTAATAAGCTATTTAATCCGGAAGTAAGAGAACTACTAAGTATTATATAAGTAATTAAACAGCTTATTACTAGTATAATTTATATTAGTAAGTTAATAACTTATAATATTATAATTACTATCTTAAAAGAGTAGGAAGGACTGTTGGATAGAGTTCTAATAAACTAATTATTAAATATTTATAATAATTTACTATAAAGACGAACAAGAACTTTACTTATTAAAAGAAAGTAGTAGTAAGAAAGAAGTTATAGTAGAATTTTTATCTACAACTAGAAATATATCTAGAGAATAGAAGAGTATATAATAAGTTATTTAAAAATAGAAAATAGCTATCATAAAATTACGCAACGCTTTAGTAAATCTATAATAATAAATTAAAACTAAATAATAGGCTATAGTAGTTTAGAAAAGAGGAATAGTAAAAATACAATCTCCTAAAAAGTTTAATAGAAATTAAAATAAACTTAAGATCTTTATAGTAGTAATAGATTTCTACTATTAGTTTAATTAGAAATTATTTCTAATTAATTAAAATTAGATCTTAGTAGCTGGCATGAACATAATAGGTAAAACTATATAATAATTTAAACTACTAGTAAGAAACTATCTTACTAATAGAAATTTTAATTTAGAAGCGGTAGGGTTAGCTAATTGTAATATAATAAGCTTTTAAAAATTATAAATACTTTAAACAAGAAATAACTATTATTTTTAGGGAAATTAATAAAAAAATAGAGGTAATTTAAAAGCTTTAGTAACTTAAGTAACACATATTAGTAGCTAACTATACTATAGAATTTAAATAAATCTAATTATAACTTAACTAAGTAAACCAACTACTGGTTATGATATACTATAAAGAACTAAAAAATAAAATTAAAAATAAAATCTCCAGAGGAAAATAGCTAAGCATCTTGTTAAAAATTATTAAATAAATAGTAACTATTAATAACTATTAGTACTAACAAGAACAGAAAAGAAAAATATATAAAAGATTAGTAATCTATATATCTAAAAGAAATAAAAAAATAACTGAATTTATAACCTAATGGACATCAATATCAAAAAAACATCTATTAGAAACGGGTAAGGAAAGTGAGTTAGAAAATAAATAAAATTCTATATATATAAAGTTTACTTAAGATACAGAAAACAAGAACACTTTATTAAAGATTATAAATAATAATAATTAGATATTAAGAAAGCTTATGTTTAGACTAAAGTGCTTAAAGAAATTAAGATTACTATAATCCAAGTAAAACAAGCAAGAGATACTATAATAAAAAAAATAATTATAAAAAAAATCTAGAAAAAATAGTGCTAAATCTATAGAAGCTATATATATCTTAAATAAGAATATAAAATTCTATATTAATAAGTTAAGAATCTTTTAGCAGAATAACTTAGTAATATAATTACTATAATATAAGAAACAGTAGTTTAATAACACCATATAAAAACCAAGAAAGAGATATAGAGATTTTATGAGATTATAAAATAAGAAAGTAGACTATTTTATAAGAAAGATCAGAAATTCAGATAAAGAAAAAGTTAAGAGATAATAAAAGATAAAGAATTTATATCTATAATAATTATACAGCGCGTGCGCTGGGGATATTATTAGATATATAAATTAAAATACTATTAAAAAGAATACTATATTACTAAATACTAAAAAGTTATCTTAGAAGATGGGATATACAGATACTAATAAGCGCTATAAATAATAAAGAATAAGTAGTATAAAAAACTAAGTAAATAAATACTAACTATATAAATAAATAAGATTTATAAATAAATATTTATATTAGTTATAACTAATATAACGTACTACCACCCCGTCAGACATCTGAAACTAGAATGGGATTAAAAGAAAAAAAAAAGAAATCTCTTTACTAATATTATAGGTACAGGATAACGATGCCGTAAATAAAATAATAAAAAAGAAATACTAGATATATATAGCTTCTAACTATATAGGAAAAAACTATAAATAGAATAAACACACCATACATATTAAAGAACTAAAAATAAGAAAAATATTATAATAACTAGTAAATAAAAAGGAATTTAACTTATAATAAAAATTAGTTTATATAGATTCAGAAAATGAACTACAGAACCCAAATTCAGATAAATATAAATAATTATTATAGAATAAATATTAGATAGAATGCTAATAATATTAAGCTAAATACTACTAAGAAGAATAGTTAGCCACAAACTCACACAAAAAACTCATATATTAAGAATATTTCTTATATATAAAATACTTAATAGAAAAGTATACTAACTCTAGAAATATCTAATTTACAGACTTAATAAAAAAAACACTAAAAAAAACGACTGCTACTTATAGGTTAACTATAAATAAAAAACTAGAAAACTAGTAGACTATAACTAAGCTACTAAAGAGCTAAAAACTAAAGATTAGAAATAATATATTAATTATATACATATAACTAAACTAGAGAAGACATGAAAATAAGCTATATATAAATATATATATTAATAGTAATTAGATACTAGTACTTATAGATAGTAGAACTAGCAAAACACTTATATTAAATAAGTAAATATAAAAATACTAGATACTAACTAGAGTTTTAAATAAACCTATATAAGTAAAACACGTAGACAATAGTCCGGTAGCATTTAAAAAAAATCTAATTAATCTTAAAATAAAGAATATAACTATTAAAGTAGTAGGTTATATAGATAACTATTATTATATTCTATAAGTGAGCTGCGCACCCAAGCGAGCTGCGCATCTTAGAATTCACCAAAATATCGAAATTTTCCACCTTAATATCTCAATAACCACTTAATGATAAATTCTAAAAATTGAAATTTGAGCTTTCATATACACATTACAGCTTTCATGAGAGTTGCATAAACATTGGTTGAGTAGTTTCTGAGATATAGCGATTTAGCTTCGTTTTGGCTCCTAAATCGCTATATCTCAGAAACTACTCAACCAATGTTTATGCAACTCTCATGAAAGCTGTAATGTGTATATGAAAGCTCAAATTTCAATTTTTAGAATTTATCATTAAGTGGTTATTGAGATATTAAGGTGGAAAATTTCGATATTTTGGTGAATTCTAAGATGCGCAGCTCGCTTGGGTGCGCAGCTCACTTATGGAATACAATATATTAAAATTATAAATCTAGATAGTAAAGATTTTATCTTAGGATAAGACTAGCTAGCATAATAGAACCTAATAATTAATTAAAAAATAAAGTTTATAGAAACTAGAAAGGACTACTATAGATAAATAAAAGCTATAATATAAATAAAGAAAATAATATTTTATAACACCACGTTTATTATACCAGACAAATATTAAAAGAAATTTAAAAAATAGTTTTTTAAAAAAGCTAAAAACTAGCTATTAGAATATTAGAACTAAGACTACAAAATCACGCTTAAGGAAGGGATAGATTTGAAACTAGGACTATTATATTAAGTACCTATATATTAACAGAAAGAATTACGGAAATTCCTATAAAAAAATTAATAAAAGAGATATATATAAGCTAGTTAAAGTAAAATAGCTTCACCAGTACTCTTTATATTAAAAAAAATAGAAAATTAAGGTTATATATTAATTACAGACATCTTAATAAGACTATAGTTAAGAATTAGTATCTAATACTATTAATATCTAAACTCATAAATAAACTCAGAGGAGTTAAATGGTTTAGTCTCTTTAATATTAAAAATAAATACTATTAAATATAAATAACTAAAGAACACGAATGGATGATAGTATTTAAAATAAGATATAAACTATTTAAATATTTAGTTATATTAATAGAACTTACTAACGCACTAGTAACATTTTAGATAATTATAAATCATATACTAAGAGAATATCTAGACGTATTTATAATAGTATATTTTAATAATATACTTATATATATAAATAGGACGCTAAAAGAACATATTAAGTATATTAAGATAATATTACGAAAACTCAAGAAACACAAGCTATATATTCAAACAGAGAAATATATATTCCATAGAATAGAAGTTAAATTCTTAGGATACTTAATATTCTAAAACGGAATAGTAGTTAACTTTAATAAGATAAAAAATATACTATTCTAGTCTATACTAATAAATATAAAAGAAGTTTATTCTTTTCTCAGATTCACGGGCTTCTGCTGATAATTTATTAAGAATTACTTAAAAATTATAATACTTTTAATAAAACTGCTTAAAAAGAATTAATAATTTAAGTAAGAACAACGCGAGGAAGACGCTTTTATAATATTAAAAAAAATATTCTAATAACTACTAATATTAAAGATATTTAACTTATGACTTTAAATAGAGATATATATAGATATATTAGATAAAACTATAAAAGCTATTCTATTATAGATATAAAATAAAAGATATAAACATCTAGTAGACTTTCTATTTTATAAATTTATAACTACTAAATTAAACTATGATATTTATAATAAAGAATTACTGGTAATAGTTTAAGCATTTAAAAAATAGAGACATTACTTAGAAGGAACTAAATACTAAATTATTATATATTCAGACTATAAGAATCTAACAGTATTTATAATAATAAAGAAGTTAAATTAATAATACATTAGGAAAAAAATTCGTGGCTAAGAATTTTATATTCATGCTATTCTAGCATTTCCGGTATTTTTAAGTATTTAGTGGTATTTAGCTACTAAACCTGACTTTACTTATAACTCTACTACAAACTACAGCTAATTATAACTTTAAGTATAAGTATATAATAAGATACTATAAAATGCTATGAAATGCTGTAATATATATAAACCTTAATAAAGTATAGATAGTAGCTAATATACGTAATAGGGTTATATTAAACTAATATAGAGCTATAAAGTTTTTAATTTACTTTATTATTATATATACTACTTTACTATATAGAATTTACTGGGATATATATTGCCTAGATGGCATGTAAATAACTTATAGTAATTATAGTATACTAGTAGTATTATATAAAGTATAACTATTATCTTATTACCTCTTCTTATAATAACCTTTTAAAATTAAATCTCTGAAATACTTAGTGGAATATATATACTACTTATACTTTTAGAAATATAGGTTTATATTTATCTGATACTGTTACCACATCTATATTCTCTTTATTACTATATACTAACTTTTATACTATCTTAGTAAATTCTGTTGACTTTATTATTTTCTATTTAATACTAGACTTACTGTTAACTAAGATATAGCTATAGTAATATAATTCTATCTATTCTTACTAGTTTATCCTAGTAAATATTTACTTAATCTTTATATACTTATAGCTTAGTTTTACTATAATAGTATAGTTTATATACTATATATTCAGCGCTAGTATAACTAATACAAAAATATAAAATAAAATCTATCTAAAGTTATTATTTTTAAATAGTTATAAAGCTTTATTTCTTTTATTATTATCTATATTAGTTATATAGCAGAGGACGGATCTGTTATTATATATATAATAAAGTCTATTTTTCTAAGCAGCTAATATAAGAGGGTTATAAGTTATAATAAGAACCTTATACTATAAGCTATTTCTTCTCTTCTATTTTTTAATATTAGTATATATAGTAAGAGCGGCCTTAAACTTCATATTAGGTTTAAACTAATTATTAAAGATTATAGTAAAAAACGTATTTTGTGGTTTATTAACTTACTTTCTAATAAGTACGTCTGTAGTCAAGCAACTTTATTAACCCTTTATAACTAAAAACGTGTTATTATCTTAGTATTTAATTACTTAGACTATAGTTACTACCGTCTTTACGGTATAATAGGATTCTAAAGTAGTAATACTAGACTTACTAGATTCTAAACTTAGGTTTTTTCTACTTACTTTCTATTTATCTATAAGCTTGGTATATTTACGCTTGTTTTTTATCTTAACTTTCTTCTCTAGTCTTCTAATAATAGCTGCTTTATCCTGAGTGGGCTTAATATATATAGTATTAAGCTTAAAAATACTAACCTTTAAAATAACTAGCTTATTATTAAACTAATATATTAATTTTTCTCTATGTATTTAAAATGTTGGCACTACTCTACAGATAAATACAGCTAGTTTGCTGTATTTAGGGTTCTATATTACAACATATAGATTAGTTTTTATTTTTTTATAGAAATAACTAAACTCCTTTATTTTTATCTTAACGTTATTATCCATAAGCTTATATAGAATCCTGAATGGATTTTTTTTTTAATCTAGGCCTATTAGTCACGCTTTAGTCTAGTTATAATAAATCTTAGTAGCTATATTAGATTACTATTATCAGGTATGCTAGACACACCTTATATAATAGAATTATAACTATATATCTTATAATATTTCTTAATAGTATCTTTAATAAAGTCTATTATAATATTACTATTTACGTTTAGATAGTACTTATTCTAGAATATACATCTAACCTATATAATAAGCTAATAAATATATCTAACTATAGGGTTCTTCTTTTTAAGATATAACTAAGTAGTCTATCATATACAGGTTAACTTATCTTTTAGTTATAACTTAATATAACCTTATATTATAATTATTATAAAGTAGGTGAAGTATTACAGCGCTTTTATTAGTATAGTATCACGCTTTTTAATATATAGTCCTATAAATATAGCTTTACTTTATAGGTGTGTTTATATATTCTTACTAACTACAAATATTTAATTCTCTTTTTTATATTATTTTTTATTAGACTAGTTAATGTTTTTATAGATTTTTACTAATTTATCTAGTATTAATTTACTAAAGAGCTTATTAACGTTAAAACCAGGTATATAGATTATAATTTAAGGTAGGAAAGAGTGCTATATAATTGCGCTATTTTTCAGCATACATCTAATATCATTCTAGAAACTAGGTAGACTAAGGTTAGGTATAATAGTAACTATAATACCTTACTATAGCTTAGTAAAGTAAAGATCCTTATTATATTACTTATAATAGTATATAAGTAGCTGTAGTTTTATACTTAGATATATTATATTAAGTAGCTGTAATTTAAGTAAATAAAGAGATTAATTCTAATATATTCTAGCTCACTCTACATCCATTACATTCTAATAATAAAAGTAGTTTATAAGATAAAGGGTGATTAATATTATTATCTTTCTTAAGCTAGATAAGTTTATATTAATACTATTTCCTATTATAATCCTCTCTTATATAAATGCCTAAACTATAAATACTAGCTGATATAGACTAATTTTAAAGTTAATATTAAGGTTCTAGTTTAGAATTTTAATTAAATCTATCTCTGTAAGTGCTTTAAGATTAATAAATAAAAAGTACCTATAAATAAGCTCTAAGTTTACTTCTTATATATAGGCAAAAAAGCCATCCAAATTATCTAAACTAGTTTAATAGAGGGATGTGAAAAATTTTTGCTTATTAAGCTTATACAACTCATCCATATTAATATCCTAGTAATTAAAATTATTATTTAGGATATTATACTCTTTATTATTATTATCTGTTTTATTATTATTATTATTTTTATTATCTAAGGTATTATCCTCTCCTTTACTACTAAGACTAGAATTAAAATTACTAGACGTATATATACCATTATCATCTACCTTATTATTATCTATATTACTATTAGTTAATATAGATCTATTTTTAGAATATTTATTAGAGTAAACTTTCTCTTCTTTATTATTTCTTAATAGTAAATAATATAGGACTATCTGTTTTACTCTCTACCTATATAGAAGTAGTTTATTATTACTATTATTACTACTAATATATATTACTGTTTTACACTTTCTATTACTTCCTTTATAGGTTTAGGGCGTAAGCTATATTATAAGAATAAAAAGTTACATTTTAATAGTATTTATAAAGTAAATATTTAGAGATAATAGTAGTATTATAAGTATTATAGTCTATATACTATTTCTTATTATTTAGTTAAGGGCTGTGTTTAGGTTGGTGTTGCTTTAAATAACAAAATACTTATACTTCCACAGCACTAGGTATATACTGTTTTTAGGTATATTTATATAATAAAACTTTTTATAAACCTCTAATTCCTTTCTTAGCTTCTCTAATAAAGTAATTTATTTACTTCTAGATAAGATATATAAGATCTTAAATATTTTAATTACTTCTAATATGTCATTCCTACGCATATTCTGGATTTTAATTAAGATATCTTTTTTACTAATAAGTGCACGTGCCGCTTAATTAGTTAAGTAAAGTAAAGTATTATATAATAACTATTTAATTACGTTCGTCCATTAGGGTGCACCCTGCTAATAGAATAATATTATTTAGGCTTAATAACCAAATTTAGATAACAGTAAGTCTATAAATAGGAATATAGATATTAAAGTTTATATTTATATAAATTAAAAACTACTTTATATTCTCCTTACATTATTTATATGTGCAGTTTCTATTATTCTTATAATTATATATATTTTCTATTTTTTTAGTATGTTACTAAATTCTGGCATTTTAGCACAGAATTCTATAACGTATTTACATTTTATATTATCTAAGTTACTATAATAGGTTGTGTTCTTAAGTTTTATTTTAAATATAATTCTTATAATCTTTTACTTTAAGCTACTATACTATTAAGGACTTAATCTAAAGCCTTTAAAGAACTCTATATTTTTACTTAGTTTTAGGTGTACTTTGTATTACTCTAGTAACTTTACCTATAAATTAGTTATTATTACAGTACTTTATTAGTAACATATATATAATAATAAAATACATAAAAGTATATTAATAAACGTTAAATTAAAGAATATAGTTATTAGTTAGCGGTTCAGTCAGGACAGCGCTGATATTAAGTATTAAAATAGATTATTAAAAATAAATATATAATAAAATATAGAGATATAGTAAAAAGACGTAGTAAAAAAATTCTATAAATTTACTTTAATTAGTAATAATACCCGTAATCTAGACACATATACTAGTAACTTTTATAGTAAAAGTAATATATAATAAGCTGTACTTCTTACTATTTTCTTATTATTATAACTACTACTATTATTAGGTAGTTACCTGCTGATTTTATAGATTAAAGCTTAAAGTCTCTAGTTTTCTCTTATAGCAGCATATAATATATTACAGTATACTAATAAAATTATATTATAATTTTATAGTTTATAAGGACTACTCTATCTAGTCTGTTTTATAATATAGGCTAGGTAATAGTCCAGCACTATTAGACTCTTATAGTTTTTAATATAACTAAGTCTAGGTATAATCTATATACACCTATATTTAACTTATATATTCTTAATAGGTATATACGCTGGTATTTAAGCTTTCTAATTATAATAAAATAATAAGAATAGCTGTAATTAGGTAGAGTCCCAGTAGAAAAGTAACTACTTATTTTAATATAATATACAAAACGTTTTTAGTATTATTATTATTATTATATAGAGTTAGTTAAAACGTGCGCTATTAATATCCATAGGGCTATTAACATCTATATATAAAATATATAATAATATAAAGTAATTAGTACTTATCTATTAGCACTTATTATAAAAAGTAATATACTCTATTTATCTCTATATTACTAAAGACCTTTATCTTATATTATTATCTTATGTAATAGGGGATTTCCGGCCTCTGCTAAGCCTTTAAGTAACTAGAAGAAAGAATTATTTTTTCTAGCTATTATATATCTCTTACTTATTATATATAGTATTTTATATGGTAATAAGAACACATAGGTGTGACAAAGGTATATATATAAAATATAATAATTAGTATATACCCTAGACTTATATAATATGCTCTTTATTACGAAATTTTGTATAAATTAGTATTTTATTATAATTTACAGCAGTAAGCATGTACTATTAGTATGTATTTAATAATTATTTATATTATTTATTCTATTCTACTAAAACGCATGTGACGTATAATGTTGTATAAAAGTAAGTAATATCTTTTATAATATCTTATTTAATAGTATAGCGTGCTTAATACGCTACTAAGTCCTAATTTACTTTAAGTACTATATAAAGTATACTAAGACTTAAAGTTATTTACTTAAATCTCTTTTTTCTTAAGTCTTTTATCTTTTATACTATACGCTTATATTATAAACTATAAGAGCTTAATAGTACTAGACTATTACCTAATCTATACTATAAAACAGGCTAAGTAAGATAGTTCTTATAAACCTATATTATATTATAGGTAGTAAGTATCAGCGCGTTAGTTATTCCTAGCTTTAATATATATTATACTACTATATATAGTAATACTAAGACTTTAAGTTACTAATTAATTTTAGGTTTTTTTATTTACTAACTTTATCTTTTATTATAAACCTTATTTACCTTTACTTAATAATACTATTTATATAGGCTAAATAGTTTTACTATACTTATCACTTAAACCTATACTAGCTAAGTCTATAGATGTGAAGACTTATTAGTCTATAAATTAAACAGGTTAGTTTTTATACTATATATTTAATAAAAGGTTTAAGTGTGCTAAGAGAATATTATAGATAACTCACTTAACATACATTCTACTACTAAGAATAGATTTTTTTATAGATTATTTTATTAACCATAATATTAACTATATTAGTGACTATAAGAAGTTTATGAAAGAAGTTATGATTTTTAAGTATTCTCTAGCTGTAGATATTACTAATACTAGTTTACCTATTAATAATAACTTTTTGTTTAGTAATGCCTAGTTTCTTAAGCTTAATAGTCTCTATATATCTATAGTTAACGCCCTAAAATGCTATATTTATAGCTTAATGGGTTATGTATATACTGCATGCCCTAAGAAATAAGCCTTATAGATTTATTATAATTATAGTAAAACTAGCTATTTTAAGCGTAACTATACTCAAAACACTTATTATAACTATAATATAAAAGGTTATAAGAAGTAGGACTGTTTTAAATTAGTATAAAAATACTACTAACTAATACGCATGTGCCTAAACTATAGCTTAATTAATTATATTATAACCTATTATAATTAACCCTATAAGAATTATGGAAGTATGGAATATGTTATTAATAATTATATAAATAGGTCTAAGGCTTTACCTGTAACAGTTATTATAGTTATCTTAAATATAATTAATATAATAAATATTATTATTTCTGGTGTAGCTACCGCTCTTTTAGAGCCTATAAATACTAAATAAAGCTCTAGTAATATTCTTTTAAACAATACTAAAATAGATAATAACTTATAATCCTAATAATCTTTTAATCCAGTTAATTCACGTTAAGTATTAGATAACTAGATAAAGGATATTAAATCTTAGGGTAGTAATAATAACACTAAGATAGATAAACTATATAATATACTTAACTTACTAAATAAGGATTAACTTATAGTATAGTTCGTAACACAGATCATTAACAAACATATTACTTTATATAATATTAAGTTTATAGTGTTTTATAAAAGTAGTAAGATGTATAGTAGCTGTGTATATAAGACCGCACTTATCTAATTTACAAACGTGAATATTAATAGTATTATTAATATAGATGCTATTAATACCGCTTCTCTAAATACCTAGCGCTTATTATATCTAGTAATACTTAAATATCTTAAATATATTTTCCTATAAAATACTATAACATTATGGTTATACTATATTAAATTTACTTTTGCTTTTAATAAGTTTAATAGTAGTATATATACTCTACTTAGTAAACACTTTTTCATTAATAGTGACTTTAGACTATATACTTAGTAAATTTATTATACTTAGAATATACTACTAGTTTACTTAAAGGTTATTATTTATTTCTTTATACTTAGTATTAAGTGGATTAATAGTCTTATTAGCGACTTAAACGCTAGTTTAAATAAGTAAGAATATAAAAACTTTTTATTTCTTTAGTAGAATAAGTATACTGTTAATATTTAGCTAGATATATAACTTCTAGTAAATACCTAGCCATCCTACTAGATTATAGCAAGATATTAGTTTAACTATTCTATTAAATATTTTACTATTAACTTCTATTTAGTAGTTGCTGGTATAAAAGGCTTTAACTAGAACTTCTATATATCTACTATTATTTATCTTATTACTTTTTCTGAAGATAGTAATAGAGTTTTTTTTACAGCTATTTAAATAGCTCTAGGGCTTAATTTTCATATAAACTTAATTATTAATATAATCTTTCTTAGAGAAAACTCAGATAGTACTGCTAATTAAAAGAGTATTATTATTAATATAATATTATTTAGCTCTAGCTATAACTACTCTTATTTTATCTTTTAATTTTATATAAGTAGGATGTTCGTTACGCTTCCTAATATTAAGTAGAAGCATATCTTAAATAGTTATTAGTTTATAACTATTAAGAAGTTAAGTAATATACTAATTAAGTCTTAGAGTATAAAGTACTATATACGTAAGCACATCTCTAAGATTAGAATAACTTAAGAGATTAATATTTTATAATATATATAGTAAAGAATCAGCGTCTTTTTAATTAAGCGCTAGATTATTATAGCTAATAACTTCCTTAATCTTCTATATATTAACTACTTTTTTTATGATATTAATAAGTATGGTGTTATTACAGTTAAGAATACCTACTAGTCTATTTTACTACTTTTAGATAATAAGTAGAAATAAGCCTGTACGGTACTTAAGCATATAACTAGTAATATTTTACTAATCTAAAATCTAAAAAACACTAGTAAATTAACACTACTGATTATATTAATATAATATTAATACTAACTTAGAGCGCCGTATTAGGATCTCTGTAGAATCTAAATACTTTTATTTTTTAATTATTAACTTAATATACTGGCTAAGAACATCAGCATTGCTCTTATAGCTAATTATAAAATACTCTAGTTATAAAATAAGGCTTTAAAGTTCTTTATTATCATTCATCAGCATATACGTGTAACTAAGACTAAAGTATTTAAGTAAAATACTATTATATAATAGACTACAGCTAGTATAAATAATACTTCTAAATATATTAATAATAATAATAATATATATAATAATTATCCTGTTAATAGTGATGCCTATATATTAAATATAGCCCTACTAATTTACTATACGTTTAAGGCTAGTAATACTACTAGTTTTAATAAGTACTTTAAGCTTATAAATTTATTAAAAAATTAGTAATTACTACGCCTTATAGGTGTTTCTAATAGTAATAAAAACCTATATTTTATTATAAACTCTAATTTAGCTAAATATACTAAGTTCCGTTAGTACCTTAACTAGCTTATAATAGGAAAAAAGATAATAAGTAATAATAAAATAGCTCTAATACTCTCGTCTAACATAGTAATTACAAACCTAGTAAAGAAGATAGATACTATTTTTATAATTTTTAACGTTATTTTATAGATGTGTATACATATTGTTAGTATCTTACATTCTATCTTTCATAATAAAGCTAGTAAAGTATTTAAATTAGGTAGTTTTAGTAAGCTTATATAGAGTAGACCTTACATAAGTAGTATAGAAAATATATATATCTAAAAAAAAAATCTTATACCTTAGATCTTTTTTAGTAATATATATTAGCCTAGGTTTATACTTAGTCTAAATACTAACGCCCCTTTCCGCTAATAAAAGTTAGTATCTTTATATAGTTATTTACTATTAGCTAGTGCAGATACTATATAGTTCTAGCTATAATATTAATTTATTAAAGATATTATATACCTTATAAATGTTGTCTTATTATATAGCTAGTTTTATACTAGTTCTAATATTAGAAATAAAGACATATTTAAGTTAGCAGCTGTTTTCTTTAAGGAGAGGCTTTATTATAATTATATTATTATATTCCTATTAAGTAAGAGCATAGTATAGGTAAATGAATTTAGTAAATTTATTTATAATATAGATCATACACGGCGCGTATTCTGTATTATAATAATATTAATTAACTTTAGTATTAAGCTAATGCAAATTAGTCTTACTGTTTTATATATAATATAGCTTATTATCTATACTGTGGGACTATATACTTTAGTAGAATAGTATTATAGTCAATTATTTAGCACTATATAGTAGGAAATTACGCCAAAAGTTAACCAAATTTAGGCCTTTACTATTAATAGTATTTAAGGTAGTTAAGTTAAATTCCTAATTTATAATACTACTATTACTAGTCTGCTAAAGTTTATTTAAAATATAGCTAAAAATTTATTAGTAATTACTAAACTATAAGTAGGTCTAATTATTATTAGTAATACCTTAATAGTTATAAGTTACTATATTAGAAATAAGTTCTTCACAAACACCGCATACTATAAGATTATTAAATAGTGTAAAGATAATAAAGTGTTTATTAATTTTAAGTAGTTAAAGAAAAAGAAATACTATAACTACCTAACAGTCTCTTTTAATATTAGTGTAGTTATAAAGTAGGTTTATTAATAGCATAAGCATAATAATAACCCTATTTTATATAATCTAGACTTAGAATTTAATATTAGTCTTTCTAACTTCGTGAAGATATAGGATGCTAATTAGGATAATAGTAATAGCAAAAACTAGAGTTATAGCAGTAAAATAAATAGAGACTTAATTAGTAAAAATAGTAAAATAAATAAAGATTAAAGCAGAGATAACTAGGACTTAGCTAGTTAAAATAGTATAATAAGTAAAAAAAATAATAAAGTAAGTAAAATATAATCTAATAGTAGTTACATATGTTAATAATAGTAGTAGCTGGAATACTAAATATATATCTTATAAAAAGCTGCTCACGATTATAGCTATTAGTTAATATCTATAATTTACTATTACTTAGAGTATAATATAGTAGATTAGGATATCATATAGTATACTATATTTAGCTAAAGATTTAATAATACTAATAAATAAAGTAATTATATATATATTATAGTAATAGTATTTAACTTTAATACGTTTAATAACTCTAATAACTATCTTATATAAAATAATAGTTATTCTGTTAATTAGCTGCTTTTTGCTAGTTTATCTAATACATACTATAATAAAAATAAAGCTATATACACGTTAGTGACATGCTTATAATAGTAGTATATAGTTATATATTATTTCTATAAACAGTAGTGAATACTACCTGGCTTATTTTATTATAAACTGCTTAAGACAGGGCAGCCCTTAACGCTCTATTATTCTATATAGGTATAGTATTTACGTTAGTAGCTTATATTCAGACTAAGTTATAATCTATACTAGTAGTTATATATATTTTTATAAACTACTAGTACTCCACAGCGCGTAGTTCTTAAGTTATAAGAAATATAATTACTAGACTTAAAGCTACGTTTATATATAAGACTAAGTTTATACTATCTAGCTGCTAACTATAGAGTAATATTAATAACTAATTAAGACTATATTTATAGGTTTATATATAACTATATATAAATATAATTTATGAATCTACACTAAGTACGTGCTTATTCTTTGTACTAATTATATAATTACTAAACTACTTTTATATTTTTATCTTCTTGCGCATATTTAACTACGTGTGGGCTAGTATATTTTATATAGTCTTATATACCTATAACTTTAGTACTCTCTTATATTCTACTATTTAAAGAATAACTTTCTAGATTATCTTTTTATGTAGTAATGTGTTTAATTTTCTATAGAATAAAGTATATAATAAACTCTCCTCTATAATAATCTGCTTAAAAATCTGCTTAATAGTGTTAAGTCAGCTAATATTAATACCTAAGCTAATAATAAGTTATATATATTTTTTTTAGATCTATTATAGAGTCATACTACTTAAGTTTAGCAGCATATTAGTATTATAAAATATAGTTTATTATAAATAACAGTAAAAGTATCAGAAACAGTAAAAACTAGTATAAAGAAAGGTTTATAAATATAAAAAAAATATATTATTACTAGTGTGTTAAGCTCTAGCTAACTTAATACTATAATAAAATAGTATATTTTAGTATAAATTACTTCTCTCTCTCTCCTCCCCTCCCCCCCCTAGAGTAATTTATTATTAATTACTATATAATTTAATAATAACCTATTATAATTATATTTTATCACATAGAATAATGGGACCTTTTGACTATTATTATTATAAATATACTAATAGTAAAATACTAATAAACAGTAGAGCATTAGAGAAATATATAGTAGAATATACTATAACTTATAAATAAATACTATCTAGTAATAATATATTTAGTATAGAACTAAATTAAAGAGTACTGGTAGTTTAATCTAATATAAGTAATACTACTAAAGTTAATAAAACTAAATAAGGGATATATATAAACCTAATTATACTAAAGATACTAAAAAAGAAGTGCTAGTATACTATTAAGATATAGAAAAATACTAGTTAACTAAGTATAAGACTAAATTAGAATAGAATACTAGATAGCTATTTACTTAAGCTTTAAATAATAATATTATCAGAAAAATAATAGAACAGACCGTAGACTTAGGATATAATAAAATCTTAGTTACTTAGAATAGTTAATATAGTCTAGTAAATACCAAAGCTGACTAATAAACTTATACGGAAGTATTTATAGATATTTTTTAAGTTAAGACATTTAAAAAGGTTACTAGCCGCGCTGTAGGTAAATCTCTAGAATAGAATTAAAAAAATCTACTACTTATTAATAATATTATAGTATTATATAATAGTATATTATATATTAAATATATTAATAGTAAATTAGAGAAGGCACTTATACTACTCTATCTATTTAATAGCAAGACAGAATATGTATAAGTTTTATAGTAAGTAATTTATAAAACATCAAATCACGCTATTAACGTATGGCTAAGTAATATATAATTATAAGAAATATATAACAAGTATTTCTTTTACTAGAATACTAAAAAGGTTAGAAAAAAGCTACTATAGCTATGCAACCAAGGCAAGAACATCTAACTATAATAGAAAATAATAACTATTATTATTAATAATTAATAGCTATTAGTGTATTACTATGATGCGCTATATATAATATTACTACTTATTAATTATATCTCTTTTAAAAGTAATATAATCTTCTTACTTATAAGGTAATACTTATTAAGTAAAATAAGAATATATAATAAGCTTTATACTATAGACTAGTAGTAAAAAATATAAAAGTAATTACTATATAGTATAACTATAGTATTAATTCTATTAGCTAGTAATAAGATATAACTAATAGTATACGCTAGTAACAAGAAGGCCTAGCTAGTCTACCTTATAATTAGAAATATTAGACTAGGTGTTTAATACTTAGTAAACTAACTAGCTTTACTACTGCTTATATATCTTCTAGTATATATACTTAGTAACTATACTAAAAGGCTAGTAGTATAATATAAAGCCCTTAAGGCTATACTTAAATATAAATTTTAATAAAACTATTATTACTTAAATATAAATACTAACACTGCGTGAAGTATTGGAAAAGGCTGGTAAAAAAAAAATATATCTCTAATATATAAATAAGTATACTTAATATTACTTTCTAATTCTAATTATATTTATAGCTAACTATAAGGAGTAAGTTATACTTATAGATATTAAAAATAGCTATAGCTACTTAGTCTACTATATACTACTAAATTAATAGTATAATTTAATAATAGTTATTTTATAGCTATAACTTTTAAGGATATATTAAACTACGCAAGTATAACTACGTAAATAATAAAAAACTATATAGTTTATAATAAAAATAATAAAGATTATATCCGCCCTTTTTATAACTTTATATGGAATTATAAACTATCTAATATTTATATAATAATAGCACCTAATTTTCTACACTAGGTGCTTAAAGGCCTTACTAGTAAATATTTTTTATATTAAATCCGGGATCTTCTCTAATGCGAGATATAAGCTAGAAAATTCTAAAAACTTAATATTTTATATATAGATAGTTATAGCTAGTAATTATTATTTATAAAAGTACTTCTTACTACTCGCTTTACATAAGTAAAATAGTTTATTAATATAATAGTATAAAATAATTAGGCAAATACTCACCAGTAGACTGGAAAAATATATAAGTCTTTATTATATTAATTAGTTCTAGTTATAGTTTTTTTTATTAAAGTATAATAAAGACACTATATTATTTATTTAAGCCTTTATTAATTTTACTATATTATTATGGTATATAATACATGACGATATAACGCTCCAGTATATAGAAATAGTAATATATAGAATAAATTAAACTAAAGACATATTCCTTCCATTCTGACTAAGTAAGGTAGGGCTTTTAAACTTTAATATTCTTAAGCTATATACCATTACCCACTACCCAGAAGCGATCCGGAAATTTAGATTAATTAGAAATATAGATATAAAGTATTTAGAGTAGGCTTATAAGCTATAGAAGGGATTTTACTATAAAACTAATAAGTAAAACACTTATAAGGAGTAGATAGTATAATATAATACTATATATCTAAATATAATAATTTAAGCTAAGCTTTAATTATAGAAGCTAACTACCACAATTAGCACTACAGATAAAATAGATATAATATAAATAGTATAATTAAGTCCTTTTATTAACGTATATATATATTACTTATATATGTAGAATATTAATAGCTTTAATACTTAAGCACTTAGGGACTAAAATATTAACACGGATTTCTAGCATATAGCTAAGGAAGTATAGTGGTAAATAGGAATAATAAGTCTTATATTTAAGCTAGCTCCCTTTATAAAAGAATGCCATAAGCGAGTTAATAGGATTTAGAGAATAAACTAAGATATTAACTAACTTAATACTAATACTAGATAGGTATTAATAATATCTATAGGCATTTATTATAGTATCACCTGCTATATTCACCTTAGCAGAAATATATTTAATTTAGATAAGCTTAATAAAGTTCTTATTTATTATATACTAAAGTAATCAGATATAGCCGCACCTTACTATAATAGTATAATGGTATAAGAATATGAGTAGGTAAATAACAGCCTTTATAGCTATAAAGTAAGAAAACTTTAGCTACTACTATTAATCTAAAATATAAACTAACTTAATAGTAATAATAAGTATATAGTATATGCTAGG
This sequence comes from Zopfia rhizophila CBS 207.26, assembly GCA_010093925.1. Taxonomy (NCBI): domain Eukaryota; kingdom Fungi; phylum Ascomycota; class Dothideomycetes; family Zopfiaceae; genus Zopfia; species Zopfia rhizophila. Next base: position 1,193,843 of record ML994612.1, on the reverse strand, counting down.
GCTTTAGTGGAAACTCTTTATATCTATAATAAAGATAAGATTAATATAAAGACTGGAATATTAAAAGTATAGAATATAAAGCTACTTAATATTAAGACAAAGCGCATGCTAGATGCTCTCTAAATATATAATATTAGTTATATTATAAAACTAGTCTTTTTTATGCTGATAGATATTAGTGTTATAAATATCTTCTTTATAAACAGCTATAGTAACTAGAATATATATAATACTATATATAATAAAGATTTCGAACATGTAAATAAGATATAAGTTAATAGGTTTATAAAGAAGTAATTATAGGCTATAGAGTGATGAAAGGAATGTATAGCTAATATTACTATAAATTACTATAATATACACTAACATCCCATAAGTGGCGCGAAATTACACTAATTAGTAGTAAATTCCTATAATTATAAAAAACTAGATAGGTTATATTAACTTAATACCTGCTATTTTCTTATTTCTTTCTATTATTTATATTATTACATACTCTAGTTATAGAATATACGTTAATTATGAAACGGACTTTGTTTATATACTACTTAAAAGAGACCTATTTAAAGTAAACCTATACTAGAGTAAGCTAAATTATTTAGATTATAATATATAAACTAAAAAGCCGCCCTTTTAAGATATCTATAGTTAATAAACTAGTATACTAACTACTTTTAGTAATAGAGCTAACGCGGAATATTAAAGTTAAATATACTATTATCTAGAATATAATAGTAATAGGATTATAGAATATCTAGCACCTTTTAGCGCAGCAGCGTTTATGTAAGAGCTAATTAACCTTATTAATTTATCTTAATTACTTACTATCTATCCTCTAGAATAAACGTATAATATAATATTAGACTTAATTATTAGTAAATTAGCTGCTAAGTATAAGAACGCCTTCTTTACTCAGTAAAATGCATAAACAGATTAGATAATAAAATTATAAGAGAGTATATATAGTAGATAAGTTAGCTCTAAAAGAAGATAATATTATGTTTAATATAATAGTTTATACTAGCATAAATATATAGATTTAGCTAATATGACTATATTTTATAGTATAATATAATGTTAACCTTAACGGGAGTATTATCTTAGCATTTTATTTTATTTTTATTAAGTAAAAGTTTACTAACACTAAGTAAAACTATAGCACGTAAATCTATATTCTATAAATAATAAAAGCATTACTCATATAAACGATTGCTATAAAAGAATTATAAATAATAAACTAAAGAGATATTAAACTCTATTAATATAGTAATATATCGTATCACGTTATCATATTTTATTATATAGATAATAATAGGTTTATTCTTTAAGGTCTTTTGTTTATTTTCTTAGCTAGAGACAAATATTAGCAGCCTAAATATAATAATAATACAGATATAAAATAAGGTAATAGATATTATAAAAAGCCATAATATAGTAGCTAGTAAAGTGTTAGATATAATACTAGAAGTAATAACACGCAAAGTATAATACCGCTAAATTTAGTAGTAATATGCTAATTAGTATTATAGTTATATAACTAGCTTAGCATGTTTTATTCTTTCTTAATAAATATAGTATATAAAGTTATTACTAGAAGCTATAACTGTTTAGAGCTAGAGATTAATGCTATAATAAAAATAAATAAGTTACTTAAAGATAATAGCTTTACGCTAGGCGGCCTGGTTAGTATTATATATATTAATTTTAACATAACTAATAAAAACTAGTATAAAATAATATGTTTTAGGTTACTAGTTATTACACGCTATATTAAGCGTGTATTCTTTAATACTAGTTTAAAGTTACTTACTTTTAATAAAAACAGCGCTGATCTTTTTGTATTAATAATACCTAATATAATATAGCTAATCTGCCTAGTAATATAGCATATCTTTAAAAAATATAAGAATAAAATAAAGGTAACTTTAAAGTTTAAGGCTAATATAATAATTATAGGTAAGACCTAATAATATTTCTCTTATATTTATTAAATACTATTATAGATACTTAAGAGTGACTATAGAATATATAGAAGAGCTATAAACCTAAATATATTAATAAAATACATAAGCTATTTCTATAACAGGTTAATAAAATATAAAACATAATACTATAACAAATATAACCTAGTTAGTAAGCGATTAATAATTCTTATAAAAATACTATAAAAGACTTAAAAAACTTAGATTTGAAGTATAATAACGGCTTTACGGCTGCGCTGCAGGATATAAGTATAAATACCTTATTAATTTCACCACCTTATAATAATATATATCTCTAATTACTATAACTTATAGTAGTTTACTACTTTTATATACTATAGTATAAACTATATATAAGCTAATTAATATATTATAATAGGATTCTAATAACGTCTGATTATCTCCGTATTTATAATCTTTCTAACCTCTATATAAGGTTCTCTTTTTGTAGTATACCGAAAATATAATTTTAATACTCTATAGCTATAATTTTACTGTTATTTGGGAATATCTTACGACCTTTTAAGACACTAACATAATTAAAAGGGTAATTAATAATAATATTTTATAGTATATCCTTATTAAGGATGTTATAGGTACAGATATTATAAATAATAATATCTTAAAAAATATAAAGGCCTATATGCGGACTAAAGATAGATAGGTTATATTAGAATTTATAAGTTTAAATAATAGGCGCAGGAAGTACTTCAAGTAAATTAAAAAAAATAATAGTAAAAAAAAAAAAAGTAAATAGTTCTTATATACTATTTTATTACTTTATATAGTAAATTAGCAGTAGCTACTAATTTAAAACTGTAGTTTAAAATATGCAATATACGTTAACTATAGTATATATATATAATAGATTATAAATATAATTAGTGTAAAGCTTACTAGTAGTATAAAAAGCTAGTATTATATATTTTACGCCTTTCTATAGTTAATTACTACTTGTTACGGGTTAAAGCTAGCTTAATATATAAATAGAAGTATATATACTACGTATATATAATAAATAGATATATAGTATATCTAGAAAACGTTAAATTTATAAAATACGTATAATTAATAAATCATGTAAATATCACGAATTATAATAAAAGCTTTAGAGAATATAATCACGTATTTTATAATATCTTATAAGATAGTATTATATCTGGTAGTTTAATACTACTTTAGAGTTAAGACTATAAGCTATAGAGCGGGTTATGTAAAATGCTATAAAAATACCACCAATTTTTTTCCTAACGCAAAGCGTTAAATTTATAAAATATATATAATTAATAAATTATATAAATATCATAAATAATAATAAAAGCTTTAGAGGATATAATTACGTATTTTATAGTATTTTATAAGATAGTATTATATTTAGCAGCTTTAATACTGCTTTAAAGTTAAGACTATAAGCTATAAAATAAAGTATACAAAATACGTAAATAGCTACTAAATACTATTAAATGCTATAAAAATACCACTAATTTTTTTTCCTGACGTAAGTTAGATAGTAGAAATTAGTTTCTATATTCAACTTCTAAATACTTTATAAGTTAGGAAAAGAAAATATAGCGGCTAATATACTCAGTTAATAAGCAAATTATATAAAGAATATACTAGAAATTTATAATATAATATTTAGATAAAAACCGGATGGATCCCTAGAAAGCTTATAAATAAATATTAAGACTATAGTCATTATTAAAAATACATAATAAAAATAAATTAGAGAATATAACTATAAATGATTATAATAGCATGAAATAGGAACTATTTTTATACTAGAAGTATTATAAACTAAACTTATTAAAAACCAACATTCAGCCGAAATGCATGAATATTAAGGAATTAAAAAAACTATAGAATAGATTAACAGGCATTTTTAGATCCTAAGAATATAGAAAAAAGTTAGAATTATTCTTTTAAAATATATTAAGTGCAGAAAGAATAAAGCGTTAAGATATAAGAAATATAGACTTATATAACTAATTCCTTTACTAAACCTACTATAGGAATTAGTTATGATAGACTTTATTACAAAAATACTAATAATAACTACCTTTAGAGACTAATGGTATGATATGATACTAGTTATAGTAAACTAACTTATAAAATATACATACTTTAAACTAATATATATAGAGGTTAAAGTAGATAAATTAGTAACTATATTTATTAAACTACTAATAGTATAACATAGATTACTATAAGAATTTATTACGGATAGAGATAAATTATTTATATTAATATTTTAAAAAACGTTTATAGAGAAGCTAGGGGCTGAATATCACCTCTTAATAGTATTTTACTTATAAATAAATAAATAAATAGAATAGACAAATCAGACACTAAAATAATACCTATAAATATACGTTAATAAGTAATAAGATAACTAGATTAACTTACTATTAATAGCTAAGTTTATATACAACTCTATAAAGTTATTAACTATAAGAAAATTATTATTTTTTATAAATTATAGTTATAAGCCTACAGCTTATCGAGAATCACAGATTCTAAATAAGATATTAAAATTAGTAAAAATAAAAGTTAATGAATTATAATAATTTTATTAGAAAATAATAGGAAAAATTATTTAAAAAGGCATTCTCAGCAAACAGCAAAAAGATAAATCTAGAGTTAAAAAATTAATTTTTAAAAAGGAGGATAAGATTTTCCTACTATAAAAAAATTTAGAAATAAAACAACTATTAAGAAAACTGGATCACGTTAAATTGGGATTATTTAAGGTTAAAAGATAAATAGAATTTATAAACTATAAACTATAACTACCTAAGAATATAAAAATTTACTTAGTTTTTTATATTTTAAAATTAGAACCAGCACTACCGGATGTTAAACTATAGATAAAACTTAAACTTAAGGAAAATACTACTAAGTATAAAGTCTAATAAATTTTAGACTACTAGTAGTTCAGATGTTAGTGGAAATATCTAGTTAAATAAAAAAATTATAAACCTAGAGATAATACGTGGGAGCTAGTTAGAAATCTAAGAAATAATTTAAAACTAATTAACTAGTATTACTAAATAAACTAATAAGAGCTATATTCTATAGGAAGGACGACTATAATATATTCTAATCTAAACTAAAGAAAAGGGAAGGTAAAGTGGGTTGGAAAGAAGCTAACACTATAAATTATAGTATATAAGTTTCTTAACCCTAAGAACAAGCTTCTACCTCTTTAAAAGCCTAGACCTTATAAATTAAAGCTATCTCTTAATTAAATATCTCTTTCTTTTTAGAATCTAATTTCGCTAGTTTATGATGAAGTTAAAGGGCTTGGGAGTAAACCTCTAAGACTTCCTCCTTAGCCTTTTTAAACTAATAATAAAGTTTCTTTTTATTATAATTAAGACAATTTTATTCTGGCTATAAGACAATTAAATTACATTTTATGTTATAATTATTATAAGTAGAGTAGTAACTAGAACTTAAGTTTATTAAACAATTATTACCTTAGTAAAAACAGTTTAAATAAGGTATTAACATATAACGGAGTTTATTATAAATCTAAGAAACTAAATAGTAAGCATATATTAGAGACGACTTAAAACGTGTTATTATAGAAAAACTAGGTAAAAAAAAAAGAAAGTTAAGAGTCTTATAGTTTAGAATATAAAGTAAAAGACCTACTACCTTTATACTACTTATAAAAAAAAGAAACTATCTTCTAAGATAAAGACTTAGAAGAGGGGGATAGTGTTATAGACAGTAATAAAAAAATAACTATACTTAAAGAGTTAAAGGAACTAGTAATAATAGCTAATAAAGCTTTAGAATAGAAATATATATTTAAGCTTAAGTAGAAGAACTATAAGTAGGTATAGGATATATTAGCATAAGCTAAGGCATAAGCTAAGAAGTAAGAACAGAGATATAAAACCATGCTAGTAAATTAGAAGTAACTATCTATATAACAGATAAGAGCTTAGTAGCTAAAGATACTAGAGATATTAAAAGCTCTAATATCTCTAATAGCTTTAATAGTATCTAATATACTAAATAATAATATAGAATATACGCACGGAGGATCTACTATAAGTATAAGATATTAAAAGATTTATAATTACTTTTAATTTTTTATAGTTACTCTAAAATTAAGATTTACACCTTAAGTGATATAGTTTAATACTATTTTATTAAATTTTAACTTACTATATTATTTTCTTCTTATTCTCTACTAAGTTAACCAACTTCTACTAAGTCTAATAAGCTATTTAATTTAGAAGTAAGAGAACTACTAAGTATTATATAAATAGTTAAATAGCTTATTACTAGTATAATTTACGTTAGTAAGTTAGCAACTTATAATATCTAAATAGAGTAAACTTTAGAATTAGTAAGTAGTTTATTAATTAAAGCTCTTAACTACTACTAAAGTGCGTGCTAGTAAGTTAATAGTAAGACTATATTTTATAGCTATTACTATAAAATAATTAGGAAAATTCAATAGCATATAAAAAAAGGTATAGAAAGAGATAAAAGATAGGCTATTAATTAACTTAAGTAATTATAAGGCAAGCATTTATTAAATTAGCTTTATAAAAATATTTAATTTAAATTTTAAATTCTTAAAAGGCTTTTATGGCCTTGTTAAAGAGCCTACTAGTAAATAAATTAATTAATTAAATTAAGTAGTAAAAAAGATCTTTTTATTAAAAGCTTCACTACGCACCTCTTTTTACGTTTATATATTATATCTTTTATATAAGATTACAAAAACCACTTATAAAGTATTTATTAATAATGAATTATATATTTTTTTTATATAAATTTACGTATAATAGTACTTATAGGTGTATAAGAAATAACTTAGTATAGAGTTTATTTATAAATATTAGAGAGGTAGTTGTTAATTTTATACTAATATAAATTATAACCCACTAAAACTAACCCTCTAATATATATAAGTTATTAGAGGTTTAGGTGAGGCTTAATATAACTTTAAGTTATATTATAATAGCATACGTTTTATAAAATTAATTTTTATTTTATAGAAGCTATCTGTACTTGCCCTTTAAATTTTAATACTATTTTAAAGCCTAAGTTAATATAAGGTTATTATAGAGAGTAGTATATGTTAAAGTAAAATAGAATATAAAAATAAGCATATACAGCTATATCTTTAAGTGTTATAGTTTTATATAATTAAAATAAATTTAATAATACTCTTCTTTCTCTTTATTTTTTCTCTTGTAATTGTAATTATTTCTAGCTCTTTACTTTATTATTTTACTATCATACAGTAATAAAGGCTCTTAAGAATTTTTTTCTACTTTATAGTTAAAAGATACTACTACTATAACTGCTTTTTATAATAGTTTTTATAATCTTTAGAGTTAATTTAATACTTAAATAGTATATCTATAGTAGGCTTATAAGGCCTAGTGCTTAAAAAATACTATAAAAATATACAAGCCTAAACAAAAGAAATAGAAAAACTAGTATATAAAATTAGAAAATAATATAAATAGTATATATATAATAGGCTAGAGCTTAGGATGGTTAACTAAAATAGTTATTTTAGTTTTAACTCCGTACATAACCACGTGACCTTAGTGACTTAATAGGGGTAGCTATTAAGTCTCTATAGTATATATAGTTAACTTTTTATTAAATCCACTCTATTATACCTAATTACTATTATTGGCCTAGATTCTTATATTTGGATTTAATTAATCTTATTTCTCGCAAGAGGCTGAGAGGCCTCTGGTAGTATAATTAACTTTATAAAAAAATAAAAGACTCTTTAGTATTTAGAAAAGCTATCTAGTAGTATAGTAAGTATTAATAAACGCTAATAACTACTTAGTATTTACATTAATAGCCCGAGTGATGAACCTACTTAATATAGAATATAATAATAAATAAATTAGCCGTAAACTACGCCGGTTACTTGCTTTATAATGGTTAGAAGTTTTAGCTATTAAAATAGTAATAAGCTAAATAGAGGTTAAACTTAATAACTACCTTACTTAACGTAATAAAGGAAAAGTTCTATTTTTAGTAAATAAAGCCAGCAATAGCACCTTACTTAGGGAGATTATAAACGTGTTATAAGTAATATCTAAAAAGTTAACTACACTAGAAGATTATAATTCTCTATTAAGGTTATTTTTATAAGTTCTAATAATAACACTAGCAACTCCCTTTATACTAACGCTATAACTAGTAATTAAATTAGTAATTAAATTATTTAATTTTTTTTAAACCCTCTATATTTAATAGCACATGGTTTTTTTACTTTATATTTAAGTATTAAGCTAAGACCAAGTTACGATTTAACAAATACTATATAAATAGTAAGAAAGAATAAATAGATTATCTCTTTCAGTATTTAAAAAGATAAGCAGTATAAACTATTCTTTTATAATTTTCTAATTAAAGAAATAATACTACCCTTAAAGTAATATAGGCGTTTATGGACTCTTAGTTTAAAAACTAGTACTAAAGGTAAAAGTCTCTAGACAAGCTACAAAACATGAAATAGAAAAAAAAGTTAGTAAGAGAATACTATATAGAGTTTAATAAAGAGCTACTACTAGTAGGAAGTGATTAACTAAATAAAGTTATAAAGAAAAGTATATTTATTTAGGGATTAAATAAAGAGCTTTAGAAGTATATTACAGCCCTTTTAGTAACACTAAGCTTTAAAGAGTATACTTAAAAAGTAATTCATGTTAGTAATAATCTTATATAGATTATATTAAGTAACTATAGGACCGCTATGGCTATCTATATAACGTTATTTATACTAATACTTAAATTAATAAATTAGAAAGTGATACCCACGCATGCAGGAGTAGTAAAACTATAAGATAATTAATCTAAAATACTTTAAATAAGCTAAAAGAAATTTAATTAATGTTATAAGTAAGATTTCTATTATTAATACAGTTCTCCTAGCTATATAAAGAATAAGTATAAATATATAAGAGTAAATTAGTTATACCTAGTTACTATAATATTAGCAAAAGCTAAACAAATAGACACTAATAAAAGAGACAAAGAAAATAGAGATAAAAGAGAAAAAAAAGAAGTATTAAGAAAAAAATAGCTTTTACTTATAGTTATAAACAGGGGCCTCTAGCTGAAATAGGTAAGATAATATTATAAAGAGAATAACAGAAGTTCTAAAATATATATATAAATATAGACTTTATTACTATATACTTATTAATTAACCAGATAAATATTGCATACATAATGATTAATACTAGGTATTTATATTATAATTTTATAAACTTTGTTTTTACTATTAAAGTCTATTTAGCGCGTATTAACATAGCCTTATAGGGGATTATTAGAGTATATAAAAAACCTAAAAAGGTTACTCAGATTACATAAATTAATCTTAATATTAAAGAATATACTAAATAAGCTTATATATATGTTATTAATAATATGCTTAAGTTTAATCTTATTTTAGGTAAACTCTAAATAAATTAAAATAATATTATAATCACGCTAGCAAAGAAATCGTTCTATATTCATGCTTTAAGAATAAGAGTTTATAGTAAGAAAAAGAAGAAACTGTATTAGCAGAAGCTAATAGAGATTAACATAGCTACTTTTTTAATATAAATAAATAAATTAAAAAAAAAAAAAAATACGTATTTTTATAGTATTATTAGTAGATATTTAAAAGGCCTTAGCGCCTAAACTAAAGCTAGATTTTAGAATACTACTTTCTAAGGCTTATTAAAAGTACTTAAAGCTGTTTCTAAAGAAGGAAGTAGACAAACTCCTACTACTATAAGATCATAAAATAGACTATTATATTAAACTTAAAAAGATTAATAGAAAGAACCTTAAGGTCCTATAAGGACTACTGTATAATATATTAAGAGAGAAACTATTAGTACTATAAAAAGAATTAATACTACTATTAGAGAAAGGCTTTATTTATATAAGTAACTTTTTAGCTATAGCTCTAGTACTATTTATATATAAGTCTAATAAAAACCTTCACTTTTATATTAACTACTGTATACTTAATAAGATTTTTAAAAAGAATAAATACTTTCTTCCCCTAATCTATAAAACGCTTAGCTAGATTAGTAAGATAAGATAGTATATTAAGCTTAATATTTTAACAGCCTTTTATAAGATTTATATTATAAAAATAAATAAATAGCTAACAGCCTTTTATATAAGATTTAGACTCTTTAAATAGCTGGTTATACCTTTTAGACTAGTAAAAGCCTTTAGTATATTTTAGTAGTATATAAACTAAACCTTATAAAAGTATCTTAACAAGTTCTGTTTAGTCTTTCTTAATAATATACTTATTTATTTTTTAGGCTTACTAGAAGAGTATTGCTGGTAAATTAACTTAATACTAGAAAAACTTAGCACTATAAGTTTATATCTAGATATTAAGAAGTGCAAATTCGAAACTAAGAGCATAAAATATCTAGAGTTTATTATTAAAATAAGGCAAGAAATTTAAATGGATCCTACTAAAATAAAAGTAATTACTAAGTAGTAGTCTCTAATAACTATAAAAGAAGTCAGAAGCTTTCTTAAATTCACTAATTTTTATTATTAGTTTATTAAGTCTTTTTTAGAAATTGCTGTTTTACTTATAAGACTTATAAATAACATGCCGTTCTAATAGACTAATAAAAAGTAAACAGTATTTAATAAGCTAAAAAAAATCTTTATATCAGAACTAGTACTAGCTTAATTTAATTCTAATTATAAGACTATTTTAGAAGCTGACTCTTTAGGTTATATAATTAGAAAAAAATTTTTATAATACAGTAATAATAACGTGCTGTATTTATATATATACTTTTTAAAAAAAAATATACCTATAAAGTATAATTATAAGATATATGATAAAGAACTTCTTATAATTATTTATTACCTAAAGGCATGGGATGCTGAATTACAGTCTATTAAAAAATTCTAAGTTATTACTAATTATAAAAACCTTAAGTACTTTATAAGGTCTTGAAAATTAAGTAAAAGATATACACGCTAGTAGTTATTCCTTAGCTGATATAATATAAAGATTTAATATAAGCTAAAGAAAGAAAATATATAAGCTAATACACTATCAAAACACGAATAGAATTATCTAAGTAGAGAAGACAATAAAAGGCTAAAAAGCTATATAATTTAGCTATTAAAGCTAGTAGTTACATATCAGGAAAAAGAGCTTGAATTAAATAATAATAAATAAATAATATAAGCTTTCTCTGCTTAAATTAGTCTTTTAATAATTATAGAAAATAGTATAACTAAAGCCTAAGAGTCTTATGCCTAGGAGTCTTGTAATAAGCTTAAATAAAGATAATATAATATAATACTAGATAATAAAGTGTATATAAAAGCAGTATAGGTTCTTTATAATTAGAAGTAAAGATTTTTCCTAGAGCTTAAACTAAAAGTTTTGCTAGCTAAGTACACAATTAATAAAAATAGGATTTTTTATTATTAGAATAGAAAGTAAGTGCCTGACTTAGAGCTATTAAGAATATTAATTATTTACTAGATTTATTTATTATAAGTAATAGGACACCTAGGATAGCAGAGTACCTATTTAATATTAATAAGAGATTACTTTTAGCTAGAGATATTAAATCACGTATAACGTTATATTTAAAACTATAATATTTATAGCTATATAAAGTTATAGAGAAATCACCAGCAAAAGCTGTTACACCTATTATCTATTTCTAATTATATTTAGAAAGAGATCTTAATAGATTTTGTAACTAAATTACTAGAAAGTAATAGCTATATAGTCTTACTAGTAATTACTAATAGGCTAAGTAAGAATATAACTCTTTATTCTCTTCTAAATATAGATATTAAGATAGTAATATAGGCTTTTATCTGTAAGATTATTACTTACTATTAGATTCCTAATACTATAGTATCTAATTACAGTAGCTAATTTATTAATAAGTTCTAAACTAAGCTTTATAAAATCCTATGAATTAAAAAGCGATTATTAATAGCGTTTTATTTATAAATAAATAGTTTAATAGAAAGAATAAATAGCACAGTTAAGGCCTATCTTTAAGTATTTATTATATAGAACTAAGTAAACTAGGTAAAGCTCTACTTAATAGCTAAAATTATAATAAAGAGAAAAAACGCTATTTTAATAGAAATAAGCCTATTCTTTCTTTAGCACAGATATAATATAAAACTACTATAAGTAGATTTTAGAACTAGACGTAATATAATAATTTAAGACCTAAAAGCTAGCGCTAGAGAAATTATAGGAAAACTAAAAGAGTATATTAACTTAGCACAGGCAACTATAGCTAAGGTATAATAAAAATAAAAAAGATAAATAAACTAATATTAAAATAAAGCCCTATAACTGTGTATTAAAAATAAGGTATAGCTAAAGCTTAGTAACTAACTCTCTACTAAATAAGAAAATAAAAAGCTAGACTAGAAGAATACTAAATATACTATAGAAAATATAATTAGTTTACACGCTATAAAGCTAAATACGTCTCTAGAGCTAAACCTAACGTTTTATATAAATAAACTATAGCTAGTAAGTAATAACTTATTACTAAGTTAGCCTATAGATAACTCTTAGCTATTATTAATTCAAATAAATAACTATAAAGAGTATGTAGTGTAGAATATTATTACTAAAATATAAATAAAACAAGAGCAAGGCCACTAGCTATAATATAAAATAAAATAAAAAAACTATATATTAATAACTATAGAGCTAGTAAGCTAGCTAAAAGATATAATAATATTAGACTATTAAAAGAAGTATATAATATCTCTATGAAAAGATAAACATAAACTTCTATTAATAAACTACTAATAAGAGCTTCAGGAGAAGCTACAGTAAATAGAATCTAAAATAAGTCTATAAAAGTCTTTAGGTAAACAGTTCACCAAAGAGCCCCTATTTAGTCTATAAAAAAGAAAGTAATATAATAAGCTAGAGCTTAGAATAGTTAATTAAGATAATTATCTTAACTTTAACTCCGTACGTAACTACGTAACCTTAGTGACTTAATAGAAGTAACTATTAAGTCTCTATAATATATATAGTTAACTTTTTATTAAATTTATTTTATTATACCTAATTGCCATCATTAGCCTGGATCCTTATATATAGGTAGTAGAAAATAAGCTTTATTTTTTTCTAGAATAGAAAATTATTAACTATAAATCACAAGCATCTAGATATCAAACAGTAAATAAGTAAAGAAAAAGAGAAAGTAATAAATAATAGTAGAATCAACCAAGGCAGTAGAAAAATAAAAAGGGAAAAAAAAAAAAAGAAATAAAATAAAAAGACTCTAGATACTTTATTTAATAAAATTATTTAATATTTAGTTATTAATAACTACGTCTCTGCTATTACTAAGTTCTATATATAATAATTATAATTAGAAAATAAGTTTATACTACTATTATAAAGTATAAAGCTTTTAGTTATACTAAAAAGTATCTACCGTAATAAAAACAGAATTTAGCGTGTAAATTTTATTAACTAGGGTTTATTTACTATTATAGGTAATTATAATATCAAAAAGCCTTAAAAAGTAATTACTTAGTATTAAGAAATAGTTTTTAAGATATTTAGTATAGTTAAGTTATATTTATAAACTACTATAAAGTATCTACTAAGCTATACTACTATTACGTAAGGTAAGAGTAAATAAGATATTTAGTTTATAAACCTTATTTTTATTAAACTAAAGAATAAAGAGCCTAAACTAAATAAATTAGCGCTATATATAGTTATATTAATAAAACAGAAAAAACAAAATTAGTATAGTAAGATTAAATATATAAATTATATATAAAATTCTGACTTAATTCTTTGCTCTTTTTTTATACTAGCCTTTTATTTTTTCTACTACTAAGAAAAGGACGGTGCTGAAAGGTTTCTATTATTTAGATAACTAAAGAACTATTATAATTTATATATTTTCTTTAGCAGTATAAAGGTGCCTAGACGGCCGTTAAACTACTATATATAATTTAATTAAAATAAGAAAATATTTTAAGTAGTAGATATTTATTTAAAAAAAAAGACTTATAGTGTTTATAAACAGAGCGTTTAGTATACAAAGCTTAGTAGTATTAAAAAAACTTAAATTAAATAAGCTAGATACTAGAATATAGACGTAATAACAGGTACTTACTTAAGCTATCTATTTTATACTTTTATATAATTAATTACTAGCTTTCTAAAAGAAAAGAAGAACTACTTTTTTATTTATACACAAGAGGTACTAAAGGAAGCTTTTTATTTAAAAATATAATTTAATACTAATATATAGCTAGAACGCATAGAGGCTTACCACTCTAATAAAACTAATAATAAAGTTATATAGTTTAATTTTATAGGTTCTAAGTTCCTATATCTTCTCCGCACTTTTAGGGTAATTATACTATAGGACTTAATAATTTTACGTAAAGAGTTTTTTTTCTATTCTTTATAAAAGAACTTATTTTTTAATTATAAAAAGTATTAGAGGTTTACCGTACGGATAAAAGACTCTTTTATTAATATAATAGTACTAGATAAGTTAATAATATAAAAATACTAGCCTATTTAAAAGACTATAGTAAAGCTAAGGTATAAGGTTATAATCTTAAAGATTAAAAGAATTTAGTTAGTATATAGTTAATTTTAAGATACTTAAATAAGATAGAACGGTCATCAGCATTATTTATACCTATATAAATCTAATAAGAAAAAATAGGCATTTAGATAGGGCTAATAAAAACACACGTATTTATAAATACTACACTAAATTTATTACTTTATATTAGATATATAAACTATTAGTTTTTACCGCTGCTATTTCTATAGCTACTTTTATAACTATTTTTATAATAATCTTTATAGTAGTTATCTTTATAGTAACCTCTATAATAGCTATTTTTATAGTAATTTTTATAGTAGCTATTTCTATAGTAATCTCTATAGTAGCTATCTTTATAGTAATCTATAGTAATCTTTATAGTAGCCTTTATAATAGTCTTTATAATAATCTTTATAGTAGCTTCTATAGTAGCCTTTATAGTAGCTTTTATAATAGTTTTTATAGTATCTACTATTTATTCTTAACCCGCAGGCGCTGCTAAGGGCATATAAAATGTTTTAAGATAGTAATTTAGTCTTATAGCTTTAAACAGAATAAACTTTAGGGCTAGTAGGTAGTTTATTAATTAAAACTCTTAACTACTATTAAGGCGTGTACTAGTGGGTTAGTAGTAAGACTATATTTTACAGCTATTACCATAAGATAATCAGGGAAATTCAACGGCGTGTAGAAGAAGGTATAGAAAGAGATAAAAAATAGGCTATTAATTAGCTTAAGCAGTTATAAGGCAAGCATTTATTAGATTAGCTTTACAAGAATATTTAATTTAAATTTTAAATCCTTAAAAGGCTCTTATAGCCTTGTTAAAGAGCCTACCAGCAGATAGATTAATTAATTAAATTAAGTAGTAAAAAAGATCTCTCTGTTAAAATCTTCACTACGCACCCCTTTTTACATTTGTACGTTATATCTTTCATGTAAGATTACAAAAACCACCTGTAAAGTATTTGTTGATGATGAATTATGTACCTTTTCACGTAAATTTACGCGCGATGGTACCTGCAGGCGCATAAGGAGCAACTTAATACGGGGTTTACTTACGGATATCAGGGAAGTAGCCACTAACCTCGCACTAATGCAGGTCATAACCCACCAAAACCGACCCCCTAATATGTGCAAGATATCATTACGAAACCGATGCCATCACGCGCGTTATAGTCATAAAAACAGTCAAAGGGATAATACAGAGAGGAGAAAGAATGCATTAGAGAAGATAAGATAGACCGTGTGAACTACGTCGCTACCTAAGTTAAGTAGATCTAAATACAGGGGTGGCGTGACTTTGTGGGCAATTACTAACTTTACAATAACTAGAGCAACTAAGACTCCTACGAAGTACATAACACACATCCATGTGAACGAATTCCCTTCTGTTAACACAATGCTATAATAAGCCTATTCAGTCTGCGAAGGATTGAAGTGCAGCACGTGACATGCTTAAGGTATCTATAGGTCAACGAGTAGCATCCTAGGTAGCTACATGGCTCAGCAGCTCCACCAGTTCAGCCAACAAACTTTCTACGCGAAATACTTTTGAAAGTTTTAACCCTAAGTTATAATATATTGCTCTCCCACTCGCGAGGCTGCGCTGCTGCCGGCGACAGTGCCGCTGTCCATCTCACCACCTGGTCGTACACACTAAACGTTATCGCGCCAGAAACCTGTGGAAATGAAGATGTTAATCAACTGGCCATGCGGAATAGAACGGGAAGTGCTTACACTCAGGCGAACGAGTCGTGGCGCGGTTCCTTTCCAAAGCATCCTTAGCCCTCCGTTGGCTACAAGCTTGCTCGCGCATTCCCAAGGCCCGCTGTATATTCTCTTTCCCTCGATGCTCTGAAGCTGTGTCTTGATATTGTCAAACAGCATGGTATAGTATACCGTGAGGACTTTAGCTAGGGCGCCGGCGATTGCACTGACAGACCCACCCGCGCCGTACGCGGACAGCAAAGGAGTCAAGATTCCTGACAGGTAGTTGTAGCTTGTAAAGCGCACCATTGCATTCGCTGACTGCTTCAGTGTCACTGGCAAAAGCCCTCTATAGAAGCCGAATGGGCCTTCTGTCATCAGAATCGTCTTGATCGCATGACTGGTCGATCGGTACATTTGTGGTCCAGCACGATCATCGATCATTTTCGTTTTCATTGTCTCGCCCGGAGTAACCACAGCGACGCTCTCGGCAACACCAGCAGCAATTCCTGACACCAGATTACCCATCACGGAGACTTTGCCAGCCGAGTCTTTCGGGAGCCGGCTGCGGACGAGGTCGAACGTAAGAAATCGGACACCCGACTTGGACGCATTCGAAATGCAGAATGCCGCTCCACCTGTATACAGACGGCTGACACCATACTGCCGAATCGTCGTGAAGAGTATGCGAACCGGGGACTGAGCAGCAGTGTTGGTCCCCCAAACCAGCTGTTGACGCGTTTTCACGTATTCAGTCGGGTACTATCAAACATCAGCTCAGACCCTGGCGGCGAAATTCCGCATTCGAAAAATGAGTGTCCGTACAGTTGCAAGGGACTCGATCCCACCTGCAGCTGCACCAGCCAGTATGGATTGAATGGGAGTGACTGTGGATTGCTTCGTGGACATAATGGGCACAATTGATGCGAATCATGCATGTAATGTCGTCATCGAAATCGTTCAGATTTCCGAGTGGAATGTATATATCTGTCATTATCTCAGAATACTAACATTAATAAACTACAACCACCGCCAAACAGGGTGAGCATTCGTTTGAAGATGTGGGAAAGCTGCTGCCGGGAAGGAAAGAACCGTTGCTGCAATACCCGTCCGGTATATCCGCTGCAAAGACAACTTGTGACAGATGATTATCACTTCTTGCTACGCGATCCTTATATGCCGATCTGCCTAGCAGGGATGGGACTGCTCCGGCGCTAAGCCTAGGACAGGGCCGGTGACACCCAGAGCACATGATAGGTATGGACTTCGAAGTTTTTTTTTTCACGCAGTGAAGCATGCATTAGTAGTTATGTCCAAGAGAAACGAAAGCCGGCCTCCCAGTATTGAGAATTCACCAGACGTCTTCCCCTCGCACACCTCTAATCAGTAGCACCTACTTGAAATCCTGGACTTCCTCAATTCGAAATTCTGAAATACTTGCAACAGTCTCGCATAGCATTTTGAAAGTTTCCTCAGCATCGTCGGCAACGCGATATGGGACTGGAAATCGCAAACGCGAACCAAAAGCACGAGAACCTGTTCCCGAATGGGGGATGGGATGTCCATCATCACATTTTCGAGCGTAGGCCAGCTCCATGTCCTCATTCCGGCCAAAAAATATGAGCTTATCAACGAACAAAACAGCATCCAGGTTCGCATATGCCCCGGACCGCCATCTAACTCCTCCCCCAGCTACGATCCGTCATTTTCTCGATTTCAAGTCCCGACTAGGCATCACGCACTCCGTCATAACTCATGGCTTGTCCTATGGCGATGACTGCACGTCGCTCAAGTCGTTTGTCACGGAACTAGGCCACAAATTCACCCAAGGCATTGGTGTTATCGATCCAGCCACCGTCACAGCCGCCGAACTTGAGGAGATGCATGAGTCCGGCATTCGCGGCATCCGCATCAACCTGTACAAATACGGCGCCATGCACGATGTGCACTTGCAGAAAATCGTGCTGCGAGAACACGCCCGTGTGCTTCAGGCTCACTGTCCTGGATGGACCATAGCTTTCACACATGTGCATCCCGAGTTCTGGAAAGAGTTGAAACCCGTAATTGAGCAGGATATTGCGCCAGCCAGTATCCGCCTGGTCACGGACCATTTTGCGCTTCTGAAGGGA
Source organism: Zopfia rhizophila CBS 207.26 (assembly GCA_010093925.1). Classification (NCBI taxonomy): domain Eukaryota; kingdom Fungi; phylum Ascomycota; class Dothideomycetes; family Zopfiaceae; genus Zopfia; species Zopfia rhizophila. The sequence continues at coordinate 1,175,405 of ML994612.1, read as the reverse complement.
GCAAGTATGCTACCTGAAGAGTATTGAGGCGACGTCACCAGCCAGCCTGGCTTCCGAGATATCATTGGCTTGGTCCGCGCTGGGATCCTTTGGGTTAAAATTAGCGCCCCTTATAGAGTTAGTGAGATGATGCCAATTTATGAGGATCCGAGACCGATTGTTCGTGCGCTTGTGGATGCAAATCCGCGCCAAGTCGTCTGGGGAAGTGATTGGTGAGTCCAGCTTCGCTCCCAAGATTTCAAATCGCGTTCTTTTTGAGAGACTGACCTTCGGTATAGGCCACATACCCCGAGAATGAAAGTTCGCGATAATGAGGAAGCCTTAAAGGAGACGCCATTTCTAGAGGTTGACGATCTGGAGTGGTTGAGGAGCCTTAGGTCATGGTTGTCGGATGCGCATTGGGACCAGATTATGGTGAAAAATCCGAGTGAACTGTATGCTAACTAGCAATGAGAGTTTGTGGGTAGATGTTTTACCAAAAGCATACATTATGATTCATGCAATCTGTAGAATTGGACTAGGTGCAGAATCCCTTTTGGAGACACATCTAGGGCGACATGCGTACCAATATCGAAAAACGAGACGCAACCCCCTCTTTCTACCTCCAGCGGGATACTAAAATTTATATCAACTCCAACAGCCATTGTCTGCCTCTACGCTACATACAGGTATGGCTACAAGAAGCTTTATAGGTCTAGGTCTAGGTATCTAGATAGGAGAATTTTGAATCCGGCTGAAATTTAACATGGGGTGTATATTGATGTCTAAGATGTATTCTTGCGTGTGCCACTGGAGTAGAATGGTGCTGTAGGACTGAAGTTGTAGTTTGTAGCAACTTTACGTGGGGGAATGGAGGCACAAATATACTCCATTCAGCCCTGTGTATCGTCTAATCACATAATTGGTCTCGCAAGGTCTTGATTTTAATGTTTAATAATTGGATAATCAACCTGGGAATCCTGCGAAATTAATTTGCCCATTTGCTTACAATTATCACCACCCCGCATATTCACTCCTCTCACCCTACCACTCCCTATCCAGCCTCTCCTTCACACCATCAACATGCCACACCCCACCTCTACCCACAATCCACAACTCATGCACTCCAAATGCGACACTAACAGCCAGATTCTCGCCTCCACCAACCCGAATCGTACCCAGAGTCATTCCATCCCGAGAATCAATCACGTCCACGCCATCTCCTGCGCCTGCGAACAAATACCCATTTCTCGATGCTCTTATTCCATCATAGAAATAAGATATCGGATTGTTGAGGAGCCGTGCATTGTTAAAACACCGCCGCTCTTGGCGATATCGTAGGCGAATAGCGCGCGGTTGCCATGGGGGTTTTTCTTTGAAATTGGCTTGAACTCAGAGACCCCCGTGTCGGGAAGGAAAAGAATGTGATTGCCCGAGCTGTCACGGGAGACAGTGATGCCATTGGCGTTTCCTGTTGTTGTGTGCACGACTTTGGGGCGCATCGTTGTGCCGTTGACCATGTAGACAGTAGGATTTGTTGGATTGGTGAAAGCTGTCAAATCTCGGCCCTGTGAAAAATCAGGAAAGTGCTTCACGATGAATCAGGTGGAATGTGCAATGTATGTATCTTACGTATGCTGATTTGGAGTCTGTAAGCCAGATATTGCCATCGGGATCAATGTCCAGATCATTGAAACCCATGAAAGGCTGCTGATAATAATTATTTAACATCACAGTCCTCTTAAACGTCTTTGGGTCAATCGTAACCAAAGCTCCTGTCTCTTTATGACTCCCATCCGTGACAACATACATTGTGTCCCGATACACAACGCATCCATGCACATTGCTCGTCGGTGGCTTCGTTACAATCTTCTTGAGCGTATTGTTCCGCGTATGGAGAAGATATTGCCAATTATGTGTACCATTTTCTCCGCCCGGAGGACCCCACTCGACGAAAAATAGCTCGCCGGCTTTGGGGTTGTAGCATGGCGCTTCGTGCGATTGGTATGCGAGATGCTGAATGTGTGTAACTGTGGCGTTGGGGCCGAGAATTTCGAGAAATCTTGAGTCGTACGCAATGAAGTTGGTGCTGTTCAAGTACGCATTGCTATTGTCATAAGAATGCTAGCGGAGTGAGGAGAAAGTTAAGGGAGAGAATACGTACACTGAAGCAATGACTGGATCAGAAACATTGCTTTCATGGGGCGCGTCGAAGACCGACCGATTGAATGATCCCGGCAAAACGGCGACGGAGGGTGAATCATACGAAACCCATGCCCAAGTCGCCGGTCCTTCTGCGAATTCAGCTGGGAGTTCCTTGAGAAAGCCTGAAACGGTGGATGTCAAAACAAACAAGAGGCAGGGAGTGGAAATCATTCTGGAACAAATGGAAAGAGCTGTAATTTGGGTGGGTTACACTGATAGAGAACCGCAATAGTTTCTCCACCATGTCTTTCTATGTTGCTACGGATTTGTGTTTTTATATACCCAAATTATGAATCTCCATAAGATAGATGAGGATCAGCCGGCATGCGGGGTAGATGACTACTGACGGTAACCTCGTTGAGTTCTAGGATGGATGAAAATGGATGCACAATATTTCAGGAAGTTATCGGAGTCATTTTCAGTCACGTGCGTTGGCTATCAGCAAGCCCGGCCAAACAGAAGCAGATTATCCGCTCATGCGATAGACAAAATCCAGAGAAGCCTGCGATAGAACGCGAGAGGAACTCAATAACGGCAATCTAAGCCAACAGATGCTTCAGCAGTTTGAACGATGTGTGGGGAGCATTGAATTCCTTGATTCAAGTTCGGAACAGCCCTGGAGGATGTGTGGTATGCTAGCGGAGTTGTCCGAGCCGCCATTTTTCAAGCATGGATTACTCCATCCCTGCATCTTGTGGAGAAACCCCGGATCTAGCCCCGCATGTCCCCCTCCACACTACTCCAGATTTCAGCCCACCCGTGTCAAGACGCATCGCATTTGTACCCACGCGTGAGCAATAGTAAAGTATGGAGTGCTCCGCAGCGTTCATGCCTACACCTAGGCACCTACAAATAGTTCAATTGCATCCATTGCATCCAAATCCCGTCATTCACCTTCCATCAGCTCCCCCTGTATCCTCTTGCAATGGCTCCTTCGGCACGAGATGGAGACTCATTCATCGGTGAAAAGTCCAAGGCCGAGAACAAAGAGACCGTGTATGTCGCCGGCGATGAGGACCAGCGTCGTCTTGAGAAGAGGCTGGTTCGGAAGCTTGACATGACTTTGATGCCGGTCGTTTGGACCCTTTATCTATTCAACTACTTGGACCGCAACAACATTGCGTGAGTAGCTCATCCCTCACAGAAATATCTGTGACGCAGATTATGTTAATGTGGGATGCGCAGCCAAGCCAAGCTCAACAGCTTTGAAGATGATCTCGGATTGAAGGGAAACCAATTCAACGTTGCCGTTTCTATTCTCAACGTCGGGTCAGTCTCCCACATCACCACTACACTTATGACCTTGCATGAAGCAGGTAGCCCTAACTAGCTACAGGTACGTGCTGATGCAGCTGCCATCAAACATGATCTTGACCAAAGTGCGGCCGTCTATATATATCCCAGCATGCGCAATGCTTTGGTCCTGTGTTTCAGCAGCCACCGCAGGCGTCCACAACTATCCCGGACTTATTGCAGTTCGCTTCTTTCTGGGCGTTGTCGAGGCACCGTTCTGGCCCGGTGCATTCTACATGCTGAGTTCATGGTACACCCGCAAGGAACTCGCTCTTCGAACCGCTGTGCTATACTCAGGTCTGGTTCTGGCAACAGCGTTCTCAGGTCTTGTTGCCGCCGGTGTCTTTGCAGGCCTTGAAGGTGCGCGAGGTCTTGCGGGATGGAGGTGGCTTTTAATCGTTGAGGGCGCAGGAAGCTTCCTTGTCGCCCTCGTCTCCATGTTTATCCTACCAGACTTCCCTGAATCTAATAGTGGAAGCGGCAAGTGGATCTTCACGGAGGATGAGAGAAAGCTTGCTGTAGATCGGATAGTACAGGATCGTGTGACGGCACCCTCAGCAGATGAGTCTGATGCAGGGACTGAAGCTTGCGGTTAAAGATTACAGAACCTGGGTCTTTGTACGTCTAACTACTCTACCCTCAATCTGGCTTCGAGAGAGTAGCTAACGGTCTTTGTATCTAGTCCCTCATGCTTTGCAGCAACCACAGCGCCTACGGCTTCTACAACTTCTTTCCCAGCATCGTTCGCGGCTTCAACCTCGGCTCCCGAACAACCACTCTAGTCTGCACCGCTTCCCCTTACCTCATCGGTACCATAATCTCCTTCGGTGTTGCCTTCTCCAGCGACCGGAACAAAGAACGGGGGTACCATATCTCCGTTCCCCTCTGCTTCGCCATTGCGGGCTTTATTATCACAGTAGCAACCTTGAACGTTCCCGCACGCTACTTCGCCTCGTTCTTGTACATTGGCGGATGCTTTGGTAGCAACGCCATTGTATATACCTGGGCCTCGGCTACACTGAATCAGACTCCTGCGAAAAGGGCTTGTGCGACTGCTATTGTGAATATTATGTCGCAAATGGGAAATATATGGAGCCCGTACTTCTTTAGACCAGAGGATGCGCCTAGGTATGTTCCAGCTATGCTGCTTATGATGGGGTTCTCGGTCGTGAGTGTAGTTACGTGCATGTTTATGAAGGCGGTGCTTAGGAAGGAGAATATGGCATTGTTAAAAGCTGCTCAGGATAGTGGGATTAAGGCAAATCTGCATACGTTGTAGAAGAGAAGGAAATGCTCTACAGCTATGTTTAGCGGAAAACTGTGCCTACGTGCGAACCCCCTTCCAAATATGGAAGATATTTTAAAATCAAAGATGTCTGCCTCTAGTAAGTGTATTGATATCACCCTGTTTTGATATTCTGACACTCCTCTCATGAATTTCCAGTCAGTACGTTGACATATAGCGGGATCAAAAGGGCAAATCTTTTTTTCGCGAAACACAATCCGAGCAAGCACGTCTGGGTATTTTGGAAAGGCTTTCGCTAAGAACATCTATCATAAAACGCTAGCGCAAATTTTCGTCGCCTTTGGTGTTACTTCTTTGCAGTTCTTCCAGGCACACAGATATAATGCCAAAGCTTGTAGTGAAGGATTCTGATGACTCTTTAAATTACGTGACGAGGGATACTGGGTGTATCTGTAAGCATCACGTTGTCTCTTCACATTAACGAAAGTCAAAGCACAAGAGAAGTTTGCTCTCATTACATGTGAATAAACTCTGCTGCACCCCTAATCTCTCCCTGCTCGAGCACTTTCACACTCGGTCACCGCCAGCGCCGTGCAAATGTCATTCTTTAAATACTCCACCATCTTCCCTTATTGCGGCTCTAGCTGCATAATATCCCACCGTAACAACCTCACTGCAAGAACATATCACGTATCATTCGCCATGCAGATTGGCAAGCATTCGCGGAGCGACGACCGAGTTAGAAAACGATGAACTATTACCCGAGGAAACGTACTGGTTTTGCGTGAGTTGTATTTTTGTCACGATTGCACTCCTGGACCATTATGCTGACACAAAACCAGCCGGCCAACGTCTTCAACATAGACTAGTAAAACCGTGCTACAAAGCGTTAAAAACAAGAATAGGGAAAATCTGACGAGCAACCGAAATTGACCGAAGCAGCAGACGAGCAGCACAAGGCTACTTCCGCCGATATAAATATTGGAATAAAAATTGTCGGCGCTGTTCTAGCCGAGAAGTTTCGGACTCGTCCAACACCCAACCGCCTAGTCCCATCTCATCCTCGCCCTATAAATCCTTGGGCAGGATACCGAGATGTTGCCACCCGCATTCACCTCTCACATCTAAAGAATCTTCCTCGATCTACTCAAAAAGCACGATTGAAGGACGTGCTTGACAATGACAGATTGAAGCGTAATCTGGCGAGGCTGAGCAACAGATTTTGTTTCGTTAGGCTGAAGATAAGGAAGGGCAGAAGCTTGCATGGGGAAAATTGCTTCGGCGGCAACAGCGAGAAGAGGCTCGCAAAAAAAAAATAAAATAAAATAAAATAAAATAGGAGACTCGCCTCGCGGAGGACAAGCGTATCGAGGAAGAGAAGCAAACAGAAATAGCTGAGGTTGGTCAGTGCGGGCATGACGTAGTTACGAATACCGCCGGTCAACAACTTCCCAGCTACGGTCTGCTCTTCCCTGGGCTCTCCTTGAAAGACCTGTGTCTTGCACAAATTACATGGGCAAAGAGTCGTATTGGAGTTCTCACTAACATCAAAGAAGAGGCATTAGTCAACAGCCACTTGATGTCGGAGTTTTGAGTCACTTAAAATCAGCGTGCATGGCCATCCGCTACTTTGACGGAAAAGGAGGGTTGCCGGAAGAGCTGCTCAGCACTGGGGGAAGGCAGACACTCTGGCACCTTGCTTGGTGTAAGAATATCCTGAATTTTCAGGCTTGAGAACTTCTCCATGGTTGGTGTTTATGTCTTGGGTTGATGAGGTTCATCCGCTGGTTCTACTATCGCGCCGCAGGCTGCTGCGTACATGGTCGGAAGCAATGGCTACTATGCATGATGTGTGCTCAATGGCTGTCAGTTTCCATGTGGAAGAAAGGCTACGCAGACGCGTACATGACATCACGCCAAACGAAAAGCGCATCACCACAACATCACAACATCACAACATCATCTCTTCCTCTCTTCCTCGAGCATCCAGACAAGCTAGATACATCAATGAAAAGAGAATAAAATTGCGCAGTGAACTATGGTACCGGCCCCTGCACACGTTCGTATGATTATTCCTTCCAAACCTGAGATTTTTCAAACCGCTTGGGTTTTGGAACGTCCCTTCACTTGTGCGCACAATCCCCCGGAAGCCCACCTAAAGCCTACTTTTTAATTTAACCCCGAATTCCTGGCGCTGCCGTCGTCGAAGGAGGTGTGTGGGGAGGTCAAAAGAGAGGTTGATGGGTTGTGAGTTAAAGAATAAATAAGGAAGGAAGAGAAAATTTGACACGAGGGAGGTGGGCGTCTTTACGTATATTTTGTTACTACTCTCGGATCAGCTTCGGCAGTGCTTTTTGCATCAGATCACTGATTGCGTGTTCACTTAGAATACGCAAGAGGTTCAGCGTGGTTTTGTGAAGTTTTGCAAATTTGTGCCCGGATCAAGTTCGGCGGAGAGAAGTTCGAAGTAACGTCAGAGGCGCGATATGGACTTGCCTAATTGGAAAATTGGTGTCGATGGTGGCATGAATACCAGAAGTGAGCATATCAATCTTGCCTAATACCTTTCCATGTCTAATTGGGCATTAATTATAAACTTAAAGAGTTCTAGGACATCTGCAATATGGAGCCCGAAATGCCATTAATATCTTCCTTTGCACAAAAGTAAACTTGGTTCATATTTGCTTGGTATAGTAGGCTAATCAGCTGGAGTTAGCTGACATACCGAAAATTTGTCCTGTGCCAATAGGTTTCCTATGGTCTTGTACAGCCAAACATTGTGTCTACAACATGCAATGTGAGACCAGTCGTGGGCGCTCATGCAAAGAAGTGTTCCACATATGGTGTATGTCGGCAAACCGACAGCCTATGGCTATGTTAGTGTATAGGATCTGTTAATTGCAACCGAGCTACGTACTAGGGCGTTCCGATTTCACGTTGGGATTCGGATGTCTTTGAACTGCACCAAAAATCGCGCCTCTAGCTCTGCGATTGGCTTATGCTTGGTAAGCAAGGGTCTGGCGCCTTCAGCTGGTGATACCGTTCTCAAAAGTGGGTGTCGAACGAGGAGCCAGAAGTGATTCGCCTGTGAAACCACCAGGATGGGGAGTATCGCGGCCGAAGATGCGGTTTGGGTTAGGTGGCTCAGGCGATGGTGGCGGTGGAGGCCGTCTAGTAGCCTGCTCAGTGATCCCCTTGGCGCCTTCACCAGCAGTCTCTCGTCCCTTCATGATGTTTTCCTGCAACCTGTCTAGGGAGATCTTTGGCTGCTGGACTGTATTGACCTAGGAGTAGCGGAAGGATATAATGGTTCCTGTCCTAGGCCTAATTCAGTCTGAAAAAAATGATGGTTGTGGACCCTGCAATCCCAATCTTGAGAGCTGGCTTGGGTTTTAGGTCGTTTGATGTAAATGGCGTTTTAGTGATAGCAGCTGGGCTTTCGTCGTGAAGAGCAGTGCTGAAATCGCAGCCGGGGTAGAGTCAGGGGTAAATATGGAGGTAGGCTCAAAAGCAGACTTCGCCTCACGGAAGACTTTAAGTAAGAAGGCTAGGGAACCACAGATCTCTTGGAGCATCTCCGATTTGGCGTTCAGGTTGAAGAGGTTCTAAGATTATGCAAGAGCTAATAAGCCCTTGCAACCAAACAATCTAATCCAGGGGTCTCAAATGCGCTAGAGCCCATCCTCTCAAGACGATATTCCGAAGCCGCTCCATCAAGCGGAGTTCAATGCCATCCAACGTGCACTCAACCGTTCTATCCCTGAAAACTTGCTATATCATACACATGTTGTTAGGGCCAAAAGTCTCACCCATGAAAAATCACTGGAACCACCGAAATCATTAAACCGGGCCTTTTGGACTGGTTCAAGGGGGATGCAACAACCAGCCCGAGTCAAAAAAAAAATTTTTTTGACCGTATCAATCTGAAGTTAAGGACGGAATTGAATCCACTTATTCAAGTGTCATTGGATTCGATGGATTGGCACCCCTATTTCAAATCATCAGCATACACTCAAACACTCTCATAGCATCGCATCAAAAAAGGATAAGAAAGAGGAACTTACATCTTCTTCGCCCTCCTCCGCTCAAGCAACTGCAATCTCAACTCCGCCTTCTTCTCCTTCGCCTCCGCGACCTCGAGCTGCGCCCTCAACCACTCATCGTCATCGTCCGAGCCCGAGTACTTCTTCCCACCAATGCCACTCTCCGGCGTCTCAACTTGAAACTGGCGGCTGCGACAAGGAGTGTTTATACATTGCTCAATCTTGATTTCCGACTTTACACGACTAGCTTGATGCTGAGCCTGAGATTGGGAGTGGACGGGCCGTGACTGGATGTTCTGATGTCCACGCATGGCACTCGCATTGCGCTGCAGTTCTTCAGATTCCGCGTGGCTAGGTGTAAGCGTAATAGGCTGCGCATGACCATGCTGTTGGATATGGAACTGTGTACCCGGCAAAGCCGATCTCGCAGGCTCCAAGAACGGATTTGGCTGACGCAATTGCTCATTCTGCATATGAGGGGGCATCTGAGGGGCCATCTGAGGGGCGTCGTGCTGTTGTCTCAGCGCATATCCATGCGCCTGATGGTGAACGCGGTTCTCATTCTTCATGGAAGAAATGCGCGCACGTCTATACGTCCTCTTCTCTCGCGGACTCGGTTCCCTTATTTCTTCATCTTCCATTTCCACATCCTCCGCATCGCCACTCTTGTTCTCTTGACTATCTTCATCTTTCCCGCGCCCGAGCCCACTCCTCGTCCTACTCAAATGCCTATACCTCAACTCAAAAGCCTGCACCACAGTCCAACCCCTCTCAATCACATCATCAATGACATCGAAATCCGTAGTCACAAGCTCATGCTTCTTATTCCCCGTATGCCTGATGCGATAATCCACGACATCCGCCATCAGTTTCCGCAATCTCGCTTTGGCCTTCGTCTTCTTGGCGATCATGAGCATGCCCCTCAGCACTGCTGGCTTCCATTTCATCGGGTCATTTTGCGGGTACCGCTTAGTGTTGCGCTTGGCACCGGGTATGCGTTTGACGAGCGGACGTTGCGGCTCCGGGATAAATGTTTCGATGAAGCGGCGACCCCAGTATTGCTGAAGTTCTTTGACTAGGTCGGGGATGGCGTCATTCTTCATGGGGAGTGGCTTTGGGGTCTTTGGGGTCCTTGGGGTAGCGTGACCGAGGACGCTGTCTTGGGAGTTGCGATGTTCCCGTTGGGAGTTGGGGTTGTTCATCACGATGATGTCATTAGCTGCAGCAACTTGTATCTCGTTAGAGGGTCCGGCGTGCTGTGGATTGTGAGTGAGATCGTGGGATGGGTTGAGACTCATTGTTACCTAACCGATCAATAAATACACAAATCATGTCGCAAATTTGAAGACATTACCTCTTGAGAAGTAGGCTGGGAAGTATGCTGAGGACTTGATCCTGAGCTACTAAAATAGTCTCGAATATCCCTACTTGTGAACCGTGCTGGTTGCTGAGCTTCCGAGGCTGGCGCCGCGGTGTTAATCTTAGGTCTGTCAAACTTCGCAGATTGCGAGAGGTCTAACGTCTTGAGAAGAGCTCTGTTAATATCGAATGTGGAGCGGTCGTGCTCTGCTTGCTGGTAGGCAGAGAGTATGTTGAAGGCTTGAGTCTTGGAGCGGGTCAGATAGGGTGAAGGGGCTGGGCAGCCTATGTAGTAAGCATGAAGACTAGAGGAAAGAATGAAGTAAATGGAGGGAAGAGAAATAAAGAGAGGGAGAGGCTAGTCGGGGAAAACAAACGTTGTGGTGGAAAGGGAAGGAGGTCAGGCGGGCACGGGGTGGCCACCGGTTTATTAACGGTGAGCCTTTGGCTGCAGAGGGTGTGACGTTGGGTAGTCTACCGGTTTAAGTCTGGATGGAGGGGTTTGTTGCTATGAAGTTGAACGATTGTCGGGCGAAGGAATGGAGGACGAGGAGAGGAGGTGAAAGGGAGAGAAAAGTTGGAAGCGTTGTGGATTTAAGTGTTTGGTCGGGAGCAGCTAGAGGAGAAGGGGAGTTGCCTTTGGAACAACAGTGATTGAACGAGTCATCATTGACGTGAGAAAGGTGTTACATGAGATACTGTATAGCGACGGTCAATAGACGGAGGCAACCTGACAGATTGAACAATGGCGAAAAGTTCGGGAATGGCTGATGGTGAGTCGCTGGGTCAGCACTCATTTCGAGGAGCTTATGTAAATATTTAGCCAGCGCAAAAGAGAAAGAAAATATATGAGAATTAGTGGGGTTATGGAATGAATAATGGAATTCTCATGTTATCTGGTTGCTTGCGTACTTCCTCACCGATGCGGTATATAAAATACCAATCGGAAATAAATCAACGCTCTAACTCTCCATACCGATTGCCAGGCGTTCAACTGGCACCGAAGCACTCTGGCAATACTCTGCCCTAACATCGACGGCAGGTGCAGGCTGACTTGATGCGGTCTGCGTACGGCTCGGCTTGAAGCCCGTAGCTATCAATGAGCTCTCCACCTCCGCCCTGCCTTCGGTTTTGATTTCATTCCGAAACACTTCCTTGACCTCCTCCAACATAGCCAGAGTCTTCTCATGATTAGGGTGATCACCGCACCACTGCAAGTAGTAGAAATACGTTTAGGCTTCCTTTTTCAGTCACTCCTTGCCGGCCAGGTATGGATTATAGTAACGCAAATATATCTTAAAGACGTCCTGGACAATCAGAGTGCAACGCACATGCATGCTAAAATAGTTAAAATGGCGCTGAAGCTCCTCCCTGGTCATGAGCTTAGTCAGCTTAGCAAGAATTTTATGTGGTGTTGGATAATCATGAATGCTTGTGCCGCTGTAATGCGACTGACAGGCATAGGCTAGGAATTCTTCGGCGTTGCGCTTCAGTGGCTTCTTTGGTGACCTTGGCTTAGCAGATTTCTGTTCTTGTTCTTCCCCTTTCGACCGACCGTATCCTAACCAGCATTCCCATTTGTGCGGAGGTCGTTGGGAACTTTCGCTACGACCCCATTTTTGCTAGCTTCATCCTCGTCCGGCTTTTCCGCATCTGAAGCTATAGCTGTTTGCTTGGCCTCAATACGATTGACCCAGGAAATTTATTAGGTTCCGGAGTGCAGTCCATTGAGAGCCGTCGAAACCGAGGCGATCTAGAAGGATAACCATAAGTGGAGTTAAGGAAAACTCGATCATATTGTCGCCATAGTCTTTTCCTAAACTCTTCCATGCGCTTGTAGGCGGTAGAGAAGGTTATTTGGAGCTTCTCCGCCAAAGAAGCCTTGTCACCATGATGCTATAGGAGAAACTCTGTATCCTCCCAAGAGACATCCAGGTGACCAGTCTTTCGCAATGTATTATACATGTGAATGGCGACAAAAGTGTCTTATTCCAGGTTTGCCATCTTCATGCCGAAGAGCTGCGTGGCGAAGGTTATGTCCAGCACCTGAGGTCCAACGTGAACTGGATTATTCATGAAAGTAGCATTGGTGCATGAGGAGTCAAGAATGCGGGCGTCTCGTTCAAGACGGTGCGCTTCCGTCTCGCCTTCCTCTTGAGCTTCTTGAGGCGTGCGGCTGCAGCCGCGGCGACAATGTCACATTCTGACAAGTTGAAGAACTCAGAAATATGCTCGTGTTCAAGGGAATCAGTTGGGGGACAGGAGCTTACCGTCGTTCTATCATTGATTGCTGCGAAGAGATATTCCTTCCAAGGTCTATCGATATCCTGTTTCAAGACTTCGGTGATATCGACCAAGATGTGAAGACTAAGAGCCTGCCAGTTGCTTGCTTTGTCCCCAAGCATACCGACCATCAGGTCCATTGTCAGTTCATCCAAAAGAGAATATTTGATGTTGTTTGTGGTGAAGTCGAGTTTACCGAATCGAATGAATCTCCGAAGTAAGATTCGAGTAACCATTACCCGTCGATCACACCGATCAGAAAGCTTCTGCGCATCAGCATCACCTTCCACAGATTCCTGCTTCGGGTGGGATTCCGGGTCGAGTGGCCGACCAAACTTTGGTGGAGCATCTGTGTCACGAAGAAAAGGCAAATTATTCTTCGCTTTTGATTCCCAGCGACTCCAGTGCTCCAACATGATCGCGATGGTAGGAAACTGGTGAGAGTCGGTGAGTTTGAAAGCTTCCTGGGAGTTGTGGCGTTGTGTTGGACCAAAAAGTTGGAAAGCGTCTTCTTTTTCGTACTCTTTATGCTAAAACTCACATGGCTCCTAGAGATAGCGAAACGCACCAATCTCAGCCATATCTTGGGCTTAGCCTTCATTAGCACTTGTGTCCAGCTGTTCGACCTCAAGAAGGAACTCGCTGGTTCGCACTTCAAGAAGATTGTATGCAGTGTTCGTCACCAGCGCAGCGGTCCTTAATGTCATCTTCCGTCTAGAATAACGTTCTCAAACGGATCGACATTCGTTTCGTACTTCTTGGATGTCTGCGAGATAACCGCTGAGTTGAAATAATACTCAAAGCAAGAATTCGAGTCCATGTTGTCGATAGAGACCCCACTTTCTAGGCTTCCCGTTGGCCTGGGAAGTCAGGCCGCCGGTTCTGGCTCGGCCTGATCGCTGGATTTCGCCTGCAGTGATATGTTCATGACGAGCTCGGTATGACGCTGAGTAGGGATTTGCTCTTCGGCAACTGTTGTAAAGATAATCGACCATGTGGGTCGTGCCCTTCTTGTAAAGACGGTATCTGCTTGGCTCAGATTGGGCAGGCCATGTTGGTTTGCTTTGCTTAACAGAACTAGATGGTGGTCGAGCTGACAGAACGAATTAGCCGGAGGGGTCGTTGTTGGGTCCAAAGGGTCGGGCGGTGGTGCTATTTTGTAAAGAGCGGCGGTGCGAAGTTATAACGCAGGGGGTATTCCATTTTCATGAAAGAGCTAATACATTGTTGAAGGCTATATCATCCTTGAGACGCAGCATCCATGTGCTGTGGAATGATGTAGAAGATAAATATTCACCCATTCTGTCAATGTGAAGCCCTAGACACAAATGTATATACCTTTACAAAGTATCAAGTGGCCCAATTGGGATCAGGCGGTAGATGTACTCTCCGTCGAGTTTCTCCAAATTGTAGTTCACGAAGCTGGGTATAGAAGTCGAAACAGCCATGGAAACATGTGAAGACGTGAACACATCGAAGATAACCCGGAGCGCAAGAATTGCTGCGAAAATAGTTTGGCTGGCGCGTTTACAAAAGCATTGGTCGTCCGTTTCAGGACAGAGAAAGATACTCGGGTTTAGCAATAGTCGCGAGACAAGCAGCAAACAAATGACAAGCCAGGCACCTGTGAAACCTATCCAAAAAGTTAAGCTCTAGGAACAGCCTTTACGGGAAGAAATGACGACTTACTGATCAAATAATACCTACCCGGCTCCACTTCAACCCCAAAGATATTAGAGAGCTCTTCTGCTTGGCCAGCCGTTCCTCATATCCCGCTAAAGCAGTAGCCGTAGATTGGCTTACCATGCGCATCGATGCTGTGCTTGGTTTTTCAAACATTTCCACATTGGTGAGGTGTTTTCGTGGAAGGAGGGGATGATATAGGGCATTGCAAAATTGAGGAAGAGTCATCAAACAAAGCAAACAGCGAGTCAGTGGTCGACGTACGAACGGTTGGAGTGACAGTCTTGTCCTGTTGATCAGCATCTCCAAACGTGAATATCTGCAAACAGGTTCTCGCGGCGAATGAGCATATGAGGTTACTAACTGTGAAGTTTGCGGGACGTGATTCCGTTCGAGGTTCTCCTCTGGACTCTCTCGGGCAATTGTGTTCAGCTCCTGCCGGGAAGGTTATTGCCAATAAATACGACCAATACAGCTGCATAGCTAGATATCTTGTTAACAATTTCACAATCAGAGGGCATAGAAAACTCACGCAGCAGTCGCCGCATATACCTCCACTTTCCTCGCATTAGTCAGTAATCCAATACTCCCCGCAAACACAGTGGTGAACGCAGCAAGCAACCCGATCAAACTAGAAGCCTTCTCGACATAGTACAAGCTCGTAATCGCACCCACAAGCAACGCTGCCGAAAGTAAGACGCTCAGGACCGACACGATGTGCTTGATAGTGGTTTCTGGGAAGTAGTACATGCCATCCCAGTCCAGCGGATAGTCTTTTTTCATCTTGCGATTTCTGAAAAGATAGCCAAGATAGTTCTGCAGGAACAATGTTAGTCGGTCTTGGTCGGGCGCTGTCCGGATAGCAACAGTGTCGTATTTTGCTTTGCCGTCGAAGAGATTCCTGCCATGACCGACTAGAGGTCGGTTATGTTCGAACCAGCCGGTTATCGCTCCGCGGACGCGGCGGTTGGGGTGTTCGAGGTTAAGGATCGTGCTTTGACGGATGAGCGCGTCCTGGTACTCAGCCAACCTCTCCCTCAGCTCCTTAATCAACCCCATCCTCTCCTTCTCCCTCTTCTCTCCTTGCTCTGCCCTCTCCCTAAATACTTCCCAGCATCTCGCCGACAGCTTAACCTCCATCCAGTCCCCCCCTTCCTCCTCTGCACTCGCAAGCTCCAAATCCTCCGCATCAAACTCCTTGAGCCGTGCCTCTAGATCTAGTATCTCCGCTTGTAGGTATAGGAGGTTGCGCGATGCAAGGCGGTTGAAACGGCGGTAAACCTGGAGATCGGGATCGGAAGCTGTCAGGGCAGAGAGACGAGGGAACCCTTCAAGGTATTGTTTTGAGGCGGGTGAAGGTTGTTCGACGTCGTTTGGCAAGGGTTTCGAGTGTTTGGGTAATCGTGAGGACGGCATCGTGTCCATGCGGTATACATCCCCCGTCGTGAAAAGAAGAGCGATGGGGTTGTGGATACGGCAAGCCTACTCAGTTGGTAGCGGGTTAGTGGGTGAGAAACCAAAGGTCTTTTGGCCTGATCAACATATGTATTGGTGTTTTGGTGTTTAGGGATGATGCTGGGTAAGAGCTACCAAATATAGAGCCAAGAACCCCGCCAATCAATGACAAGCTTCCCGCCCCTGAACAGCGTTTCAGTTTGCCCCGCCATCCGCTCAGACGACGACCACAGCCCCGCGGTTGGCTGGTTGATAAGGAGGATGTTGTTCCTGTTTCGTACTTTGTTTCTCACATTTACACCTCTCCTGTTACTTCCAAGGTCAAGCGGCGCGGTCGCCGCTCCTTCGATAATCATGTCGTGTCTATTTGGTTCTTGTTTTGGAGAAAATCTGTTCCGGAGAAGAGGGGAAGGGTATGGAGCAAGGGATAGTACATTAAGGTCGCGTCGTGTGCTAGTCAGGACGTCTACGGAGAAACAAATCGAGCCCTTCTCATACCGACGGAGCATATCGAGTTATGTGGATGAGAAAATTGATTTGCACGAGCGCGACGGCCTTTTGGACGACTACAATGAGGATGCTGAAGAACGTTCCACACACATATCCAATAAGCAGATTGAAGCAGGGCGTGATAGCTATGAGAAGATCGACGAAGAGACCAAGCAGCGAAGACGCCTTCAAAAGAAAAGCATTATTTACAGGCCATCGAAGGGCAAATCCGGGAAAGGTGGCCAGCTCTTGCATCTCAAAAGAGTCGATATCTGACGGCATTTTAGGTTCTCCCGGTCCACTCGTGCCGCATAATACCGGCGACGAACTGCATCGCCGAGCAGAGTTCGAACGGAAAGTTAAAAAGATGCTCAGAGAAGAACAAGAACGGGCGTGGGCTGCAGAGCACGAGCAGCGGGAGAGATGGATGAACGATCGGAAGCAATTTAAGCAGCGAGCATAAAACACTCCAGACTGCATAAGATATGGCGTAGTATGACGGATCTTCTGGAAAGATTTGAATACTAAGATAAGGCATTTTATTTATTCTAGAACATTATACCAAGAAATACATCAATCTTGATTCGTCTCACAAAACACTTGCAAATACCCTTCCAAATACTCCCATTCTGTCTCCCATGAATATGCACATCTTCTTGCCGCCATATTCTAAACCCCTGTTATCTAGTTTATACTATTCCTACAACCACAGCCTCTAGCCAATGCCTCACTAACAACCCAGCAAAATGCTGGTAAATATCACGTGATAAAATTTAGCACGTGATGTGCACCAGCGGAGCCCTTTGGCCTCGTCTTACGTTAAGCTTCAACATTATTCCTTTTTATACGAGTATTCTTCCCGCTGCTGAACTTTAAACTCGACCTTTAAACCAATTAACACTGCTCCACTGAGCCACAAAACGATGAACTACTCAAGTAGGCACCGATATGCAGGCACAGCACAGAAGACAATTCATCATTCAGCTGTGCTCCCCGCATTGCTAATTTTATTTCCACCACTTTCTTATCACCATTTTCCAAATTCTGCCTCACATCAACGCGGTTACACAGTGATGCCTAACGATCTCGCATTCCTCGTTCTAGCGTTTCTATTTGTGCACAGCCTCCCGATCAACAAGGCCAGTTCATTGGTCGATCCCGAAAAGCGACCGGCGAGGCTGAACGCATCCTCGCAGCGATCGCGACGATCCAATTGTATTGTCAGGATATTGGAGCACGTTGCCGACATGCATTGGGAAGTGGAAGCGAGTTACGTACGCGATACAAGGCAACTGAATACGGGCTGAGGATATAAAGTGAGAAGCTCATTTCAACTTCAAGTTAACTTCAAGTTGATATTGAGTTGACTTGTTTCATTATGCGGTATTTGAGTGCGTTTATTTCATATCTTTCTTCTAGCTCGATACTTGTCTCTGCTTCGCGCAGTGACTGCAAATGCGTATGTCCCTTTCCAACCCCCTCATCAGCGACCCATACTTACATCCCATCAGTATCCTAACGACGCCTGCTGGCCTTCCAAATCCGACTGGGACGCCTTCAACACGAGTCTCTCCGGCGCCCTAATTCAGCCCATCCCTCCAGCCTCCGTCTGCTACCCCTCTCAACACAACCACAACGAAGAAGCATGCTCAATCATCCGCTCTCAATGGTTTAATTCCTCATGGCATGCGCAAGATCCCATCAGCATTGACTACCCTATCTGGGCCAACAACTCCTGCAATCCCATTTTTCCTAATGGCACCAGTGTGACGGGTGACCCGGATGCGGGGAAAAAAGGATGTTCATTGGGTAATTATCCAGTTTATGTGGTTAATGCGACGAGTGCGGAACATGTGGCTGAGGCGTTGAAGTGGGCGGGAAGCAAGAATGTTAGGGTTGTGGTTAAGAATACGGGACATTCGTTTCCTGGCCGTAGTGTAGGCTATGGTAGTTTATCGTATGTCTCCTTCGCTTTCCTTCACACTGCTTTTCCATGGCCCATCAAAATCATACTGATAATTGTGATAGGATATGGACCCACAACTTCCGCGCCATAGAATACATCAACGATTTCAAACCAATATCCTGTCCCATCAACGGCACCCAGCGCGCAGCCCGCCTCGCTGCGGGCATAACAGGCGTCGAAGCCCAAGCCGAAATGGCAAAGCACGATTCCATTGTCGTGATCGGCGGGAATCCCTCCGTGGGCCTCGTAGGCTGGCTAACAGGCGGCGGGCACGGCGCCTTGAGCACCACGTACGGCATGGGCGCTGACAACCTTCTTGAAGCCACTATCGTCACGCCTACCGGGGAAATCTTGACTGCGAACCCGTGTCAAAACTCAGACCTCTTCTTTGCAATCCGTGGCGGCGGCGGCGGAACGTACGGCGTCGTACTAGAAGTCGTTGTTAAGGCATATTCAACACCTCAGACCACTTTCCACACTCTGGCTATCGGCTCCCCTGCGCCAAACGTATCGAAAGAATACTGGGATCTGATCGGCTTCTTGCACGCCGAAATGCCTCGCCTCAAAGCTGGTGGAATGCAAGGCTACTACTTTATCGTCGGCCCCCCCGCCACCCCTACGTACTCATTTCTCTGGGGTTTCTATCTCTACGACAAGCCCAACGGCACTGTTGAAGCACTCATGGCGCCTATTGAGGCACGACTCAAGAAAGACGCCGCATTTTTCACATACCAGTCTAATCATACGACTGCGCCGACATTCTGGGATGTGTTTAAGGAGAGTCAGAATGAGCTTGTGGCTACTGGGGGCGCGGCATATGGGTCGCGTCTCTTGAGCCCGGAGTCGTTGGGTGATTCGGAGAGAACGGCGAAGGTGTTTAAGGAGATTGGACCGAGTAATGACCCGCTGAAGCCAAATGTAGGTTGAACTACCCCTTCCTTCCATCACATTCCATCCGGTTACATACATACAAAAAGCAGAAGAGGCTGACTTGAAACAGGGCCCATTCTCAAATCCAGTCTTACTAGGCCACATGATCGCTTCCCCAAACGAACCATCTTACTATCCTGACGCCGTATCCTTTCATCCGGCGTGGCGCAAAACTCTTGCTCATTTTATCGTCGTTGAGGGATGGCCTGAGGGTGTTGCGCCCGAAATTATCCGCTCCGTATATACCGACATTACATCCAACAAAACAGAACCACTGCGAAAGCTGGCGCCAGACACCGGGGCGTACTTCAATGAGTGTGATAGTTTTGAGCCAGAATGGCAGACCGCATTTTTCGGACCGCACTACCGCCGTTTACGACAAATCAAGGAGAAATACGATCCTGGAGCCATTCTATGGTGTCGACGCTGCGTTGGCAGCGAGGTGTACACGGAGCAGGAAGATGGGAGGCTTTGTAGGGTGAAGGGATATGGACCACGAGACAGAGAGAAAAGGGTCTGGGGTGATTATAGCGAGGACGTGAGTGCAGGAAGTGGGTGGGGGAAGAGGAAAGAGTCGGGGTGGAATCATAAGGCTATTGAAGATGTGAATGAGAATGATTGGCATAAGAGGGCAGAGGATGGGAATGAATGGAAGAATGCTATCGATGCTGTTGATGGGAATCCATGGCATGGGAGGAGTGAGGAAGGGCATAGTTGGGCTAGAAGAAGTGATGGTGAAGAAAGGCAGATTTGGAGTGCTGGGGATGGGAATGAGTGGGGAAAGAGGGAGGCGCAAGGTCAGAATTGGAGTCCTGGTGATGGTCAGAATTGGGGGCCGGCTGTGGGCGCGGAGGATATGGAGCGTGCTAATTAAGCACTGGCATAGTTCAACTGAATCGACTTCTCGTTCGAATTTAGCATTTCTTCCTTGAACCCACAAGCAAGCCGCGAGTATCAATGAAAAAATATAATGGAAGAATCCCTTGCTACCGAAGCTATGAGAAGTTCACATGTGAACCAGGTATTATTGAAGGCGACCAGAAGGTCTGGATCGATACCCAAGCGTTCCTAAAGACAGGATGCATCACCTTTCGGCTTTGCATATCACTGTCCTCATTCCAACCTCAATCGACGCCCACGCTCCTTAGGACAGGGTGTATCATCTTTCAGCTCTACAACTACAGTCCTCAGGTGGATTTGGAGGGTATTTTATTAGAAAAGGTGGTGAAAGAAAAAGACTGAAAAAGTTTTGAGGAAAAAAGCCAAAAGAGAAGGAATAGGGTGAAGGAAAGTGGATGTGGGTAGGTGCGACCTTGCGAATTACATAATTCATACACGTAACGCCGCGCTAGTGGAAGCGAAGAGCAGACATGAGTCACGCGTAGCAGTTTCTGTAGGACTCTATGAAGTTCTGTGGTTGTGACTGTGGTTGTTGTGGTAATAGTAGTTAAAGGGAGGTGAAAGAGTAGGGTTTTAGCAGTGACCCCATTCTTTCACTCCACTAAGTTTGCGAGTAGAGAGGGTTACGGTCATCGTTATATTTGTTAGGTGGTCATGTTGAAAGACGCTATAATATTTTAGCGTGTATATAGGATTGATCGATGGATCAAAATGTCTAGGAATGCGGACCTGACTCATTCGAGATGTTTGATCTGTAATTGGATGCTGAAGCACTTTTTCATTCGAATGATTAGTGCGACCACCAGCGTAGGAAATATGTATTGTCCACAGCGGTGAAAGACAATCTAAAGTCAGATAAGCTGCAGGCTCAAATAAACAAGAATTTATCTACTCGAGTATATATATTAATATATAATTCATATAAAGCAAAACTAGAATCAGGAAAGACTAGACTTCTATTGAATTGTCAAACGTTCTGCGTTGGCCAGCTTCCCTGTCACCATAGGGAGCTGTTTCCAGGCGACACCGAGAGCGCGCTTGCTCTTCTCTGGGAGGTGCAGATCCGACTTTGTCACCCGTTTTTAGTTTTTTACCGCGGATTCTCCACCCCGATCCTGCTTGGAATGAAATGAAAATAACACCTCATCAGTCTTCTGATCATCTTGACAGTTTCCTCATGTGTGGTCTTCAGCCCCTTATACAAACTTGAGAAATTCAAGGCAGCCGCTGCATTGTCTCTGGTTTGAAGTCAACTTCTTTAAAGGTTTGGTTTCTAGAGCCATTTAGCCATGAACCGGCTATGCTTTCGCTGAGTGCGCCTTTCTGAAATGCTTCAGCATATTGTCTTTCCTGGAGAACGTTTTCTGGCAGCCGGGAAATTTGCAGGGAATGGACATTGTGCTTTCATCGCCTCGGTGAACGGTGCGAACGTGGCGATCAAGATCAGCTCGCAGGCCGAATGGTTTTTGACGGCAATTTTCAACAGGGCATTGGTAACGGCGGGCGTGCTTTCGACGAAAGTGACTACTATTCATTCTACTATTAGAACCCTTCTATTCGAATAAAAAGTTCTTTTTACATACTTGCGTTTGCACATCTTGTCAAACGCAGCGTCGCAAACTGCGCACCGTAGGCTCTTCTGTCTTTGTTCCTCTGTCAATAAGCTGTCTTTGGCAGGAAGAGGACTTGACAACCTCTCCAACGAAGGCGTAGGATGTTGCACGTTATAAACAGCAAGTGAAAGGTCACCGAATGGCTCTGGCGTCGATGTCGATGTCACTACTCTGTCCGAGGGATACTGAGTTTTGCCGAATATTCCTCTTGATTGATGACAGGGAGACGAAGGAAATTGTCTTGAGCATGGGCAAGACCCCGTAGTTAGTTGAGCGACATCAGGGCCTTGAGGAAATTCTCCCGAGAAATCTTCAGCGATTTGGGCAGGTGACGGGAAGGACTCTTCAGAGTGATCAGCATCCGTGCCAGAACGGACGTCATCGACATCTGCGGAGTTTGCAGAAGACCGAGATCGTGGTAAGGCTTGAGAAGAGAAAATGACAGGGTTCAATTCGTATTCAATTTCCAAAGGATCAACGTAGATGGACTCCGAAGAGGGATGGCTATAATTAGAATGTCCGACCCGCGGGGTTTATTTTTCCAATCTTGAGAAGTTGAAGTTGGGATTAGGAAGAGGTGAGCGGCGAAGACTTTTCAATGCCTTCGCCGAACCAAACGCCAGAGAAAAAGAGAAAGAAGTGATCCCTAGCACCAAACGCCTTAAAGGCGTGGTGATGGGGTGTGTTGCTCTCGTGAGTTGCGTCAGTAACTAGTATACAGTTACAGAAATGAGGGGGAAGAGAAGTGTGGATTAAGAAAGGAAATGGGAGATAGTCGGTAAAGACATATTTTATATTACAAAGCCTACTGGAGGCATACTACGGGCACGGCCCAAGGCACGCATGCAGCATAATGAATAGCTTGACCGGTCAAGGTCGCTTAATTCCCCAATCAACACCAGAGAAAGGCTATGCAGCATGCGATGTAAGTAACTGTTACTAACCATAACGCAACCTATGAGAAAACGTCCTATGATCCCATCGGCCACTAATGCAACACGATCAACCAGCTAATGGTGGTACCTCTATGAAGAAAATTGCTATTGTGGGGATGCTGACGTATCTTGATGAATTTTCAATGGCACATTCTGCGTAAAATATTTGGCGAATGATGTAGTAGAAAGACTTTGTGTTCTGCATTGAGTTTCTGCTTTCCCATGAATAGCGAGCCTCTTACCTGAGTGGGTAGTATGCTTTCTTCGCAGCTGCATGGTATGCCTTCTTCGTGGGTGAACGGTACGCCTCCTATGCAACCTATTTCCAGGGATTTCTAGCCTACGCGTCTACTCTCAATAGAATGCGCAGCTCACCACCTAGGGCCGCATGAGTGCGCGAGCATTGACCGCCATCAGAAGAATGGCGCCGATCCTGGAAGGCGAATCCCCGGGAATCGCACGCATTATGCCTCCAGAGCTACAACATTAGGCGCACAGTGGAAGCAAAAGGAGGCATACCAGGCATACTTCATCAGAAGCATAAAGCCCCCTTTACCTCAAGGACATACCATCCATATCAACTCCAAGAATCGAGGAATGAATGGAAAGAAAGCGCAACCATGTCACCGCCATCACACTTCAATGCCACAAACCCTTTTCTCCATTCTATTCAAGATGGGACCAGCAAGCCAAATCTTCAAACACTCTTCTTTACCATCTTAACTCTCCTACTCGCCATAGCATCTTTAATTATCGCGTACCTGCATTTCAGATTAGAGAAAAGACGCCGGAGGAATCATCGCCAACTCGAAGATGAGGAGAATCGAGCTAGACAATTTCCCAATGCGCATATACCTCAAAGTAAAACCTATTTTCAGCAGAATTCTACTTTAGAACAGTAATTGACAACAGTCAGGAAATGCCAGTTCACCGACCCTAGACCATGTCGTTACCTCAGTCATAGAAGGGAACGATCTTCAGGGCGAAAGGCACGATCGTGAATCGAACCATAGCAAAGACTCTAAAGAATCAGTGGAAAGAGCACAGATTTCTGGGCGAATTGAAAATAAACTTACAACCTTGTGCGAAGAGGCAAGGCTGCAAATGTTCGAGAATGATTTAGCCCGTCAAAATCCAAGTGCAGCATGACCATCAAGGCAACTTCTGAGGATCGAAACTCCAAGCGGATCGCTATTTTTTATCGATATTTTGTTCAGTCCTCCGGGTTGTGGAGATATTCCGGAACGACGGTAACGTGATGGTGCCACGGGGTTTTGAACGTCAAGGAGAATGCTTGGAAGGTTCACCGGCATTATAGAAAATAAGAGAACATATTACTAACATTTCCAAAAGCATTCTACATCACTTCCCTCTTGCAAGGCCGTGCGTCGTGAAGATAGTTGCCCAGGTAATGCCATCGTGAGATCAGAGGTCATGTAACTTCCGAGAGTTTATTTAGGGTTCGACATGAGGTGGACGTAATTCTGGTGTTGCCTATGAAGATTATAAAAGTACTGTGAGGGTTTGGTCACGATGCGCAGGGAAATATTTTGATACAAATAATGACGAACGTTGCAGGTGATGGGAGAAGTTGGAGAGAAGAGAAGTTCTGAACTGCACGCACCGCCATCCTTGAGGCACCCATTTCTCGAATGGCCATTGCATACTTTGTTAATGAAGATTTCAAGTTCGAAAGAAGTGCTTCATCACAGCGAGGCATTGGTATACATCAACGTGCAAATATTCGCTGTAGGTTTGCCATACCTAAACCAGCATAGTATTCCGCTTCTCTAGACCTGGCGTCTCAATTTCTGAATTCATCATTTTATGAACAGATGCCTCGCGTACAAACCAGTGTATCTCGTTCTCATCCACTACTCGACGCATATGTGTGCCGGTTTCGCGCTGTTGAAGATGTAGAGCGGATCCCTGCGCTTTCGAAGCCAAATCGGCCATTCGATGTATCGAATAATTGTCGATTCACGAGAATTAACATGAGTTGTGATAGGAAGATGGCTGCCGGAGTCACTCTGCCGAGGAGTACCGCTAGATCGAAGGCTTCTTTGGCATCTGATTCGTTAAGCGGATCACCGTTTTCAGATGATAATGCGGTCACAAGTCTGAATAGAAAATTCAGTGATATGTTCTTTAAAGAACGTAGACCATGCACAATTCAAGACCATGTTTCTCCACCAAACTGTTCAGGCGTTCAAGTGCAAATTGGAAGTCATAGAATGTCTAGTATGTATGCGAATACTTCTGAATGTCGGTTATGTCGCAGAATAATGTTCACCAATAATGGTCCAATGAAAGCCCTATAGAGTCGGCGCTTCCCAGCCCTTCTGTTAAGTTGGCTAGCAATATACGAGCAGTTGATCCCAGGATGGCTCTAGCTATTGACCTCTCCCAAACCCTGATATCGATAAAGAATTTTATAAATTCAGAGTCTTCGAGAGGGTTTTGCCTATAGGTTCCAGGAATGTTCTGGATGAACACATTTCAAAGAGTCAAAGCCCGTGCCACGTAGAACAATCCGTCCAGGCAATACTTCTTTCCTGGCAATGTTTGGTTTAATGCTGGCTTCGTAAAAACGGTCATTAATCCCTCGGAACCCGAAAAGGCAGTGGCTACCAGAAAGAAGATATTGTGGATCTTGTTGGTGAAAGTTAGGGTACCAACTTGGCAACCGAGGTATTCTATTCGCGGAACTGGGCACATTAAGTATTTCCCACCAGTACTTGGATTGTGAACTTGAGCCCATTAATAAACACTGACAAAACCGTGTATATGGCTCTGCAAAATGAAGTGGCGTCATCTGCCTCCATTTCATCAAGATGGTCCTCCCCAAAAAAGCCGAGAACTCCTAAGATCCGGTCGCGAGGTTCATGACAATTACGGTTTTTGGCCATAAAGAACATGACCATGAGTAAATACGAGGGGAAGAGAGATCATACTCTCCAGATTCCTGTCGCTGCCTCAATTTTGTAATGAGAAAACCGCACTCGTTCTCGACTAGCACTTCAATCCGTGGTACTTGGTTGTTGACATCGTGGATCTTCCGAAGATAATCATCCCAACCAATTGTATGTTCCAAGACACGCCGCTCTATTTTGTGAGGTTTACATAGACACCTGATCTTCTCTGCCAATGCGGCGTCCTGGACAATCCAAAGTCGACGGAACCAGCTATTTTAGATGAACCTATATATTGCGGATCAGACGGGAGATGAGAGCGATGGAAATCCAATAGCCTCAAGCGTGGGTTAGGGGACGACTCCTAGCTTCGCGCTTTCAACTTCTCTCCGGTTCGTGCAATAAGAGGCAAAAGAGCGATGGCCCCTGGAGCACGTTCCGCAGCACATCCAAACAACCCTCAGACTTGGGACGAGACTGTAGATTTATTTATTAAAATTTTTTTTTTTTTTTTTTTTTTTTTTTTTCATCATTAAGATCTGTACGAGTTTTTCGGAGCCGTCAGATTGATTAATGCATACTGCGTCGATCCAGATAGGCAGGAATGATTTTCGTCTAGCTAAAAAGTAATGCTTTCTTCAAATTCAAATATGATGAATTGTAAGCTCGTGGCTGCTGCAGATAAAGGGAAAATTATGTGTCAATTCTCTACATGTATAAGACAGTGCATCGAATTCGATGCCGCTTTACGATTGGGAATCATATAATTGTAGGGTTCTGGGCGACCACACGGGCTCGACTGCCTGGGCGTTGACACAAAGCAACCGGATTTCACCTGATTTGAGAGCTGTGTAGGAGTATGTTTGGTACTTGTCGTATATAATGCGGAGTATTATACATGGAAGCTAAAGGACTATGGAAGTGCAAAAATTTTGACATACGCAATGTCTATGAATGGCGGACTTGGAAGAAAAAGATGGATTAAAGAACGGCAAGAGCGATCGAACAGCCGCGGCAATTAGCATCTGAGACGAGCCGTATTGGGCAAAGAGGTGGAAAGGGGGAAGATGGAAGGCAGATATAAGAAAAGCAATGCACGACATGCTACAATAGCTAAATGCAAGGAATCAAGGCACATTGTAGGTCGTGTGGCTCGGCTGACCGGCCATGCAGGGCGGTGCATCAAGTGTCACTGCTGATCTTGAAGCTTGCCATGTTTCCTGCCACAATAAGAGATCCTCCAATCAAAAGCAGCGCGGAGGATAGTGAAGGATTTACGCAAACAGACTGATGGATAGCAGAATACTTTAGCGAGAGAGGAAAACGTTTGACCAGGCACCGCTCCTTCGTTCTTGGCATGACCTAATTCGTTTCCAGCCAGTGCAAGACGGATGAGGGGTGTAGTTTACCCATGCGAATATCTATTGTTGAATTTGCTAATGAGCATTCTCCCGAAGGGCCATTCAATTTTGGCGATAATATAAAAGTGGCATCCAGAAGCCCTGTCGAAGCGCCATGAACTCATCCATGACTCCATGGGACCGGAGACTTCGTGGAACCTCTGTACTCAACGCGGATTAAGCAATGCGAAAGCTCTTCGGAGGAAAATACACGAAGCTAAGAGACTGCAAAACAGCACTAAATAACTCCTTAGTCCTCGATACAATTCTCACTTTAACGGTTCGATATTCGAATCCAGAATTTTTTCCACATTAATCATTTACGAAGATAGCTTCAATATAGCAATGGTATCAGACCGGATGTTAAACCACTCTTACCATCGGCATTACCTTCGGATGGGGCGCCAATCGAATCCACTTAGGAGCATTAAGTGAAATTTGAGATCCCTCATTCTACTAATGGACCCAAAGACGCTAGATGGTATTTCTTCATATGCCTCAGTAGATTGTCTTTCATTAAAAAAACGTTCTTCGGCAAAATTCCAAATGAGCAGTGGAGCATCCCATGTTTTGAAGATCGGTGTCGAGTTCATAGATGACGATCCAAGTCGGTTTTCAGACCAAAGGCCGGTTGCTGGCATTCGGGTACCGTGCATTGAAAGTGGCCGTTGTGCCTTCGGTTGATATGTTTGCTGTGACATATAATATCAGATGTTAGAATAAAAGCCTAGATGAATAGGCACTGAATTCAAAATATGAGAGGATAAGTACTTACAGCCAGGCTTCAAAGATCCGTTCCACTAAGCGACAACACGCCAACAAAGCACCATAGCTCTCAATTTTTTGCAACACATATAATTAGTTCTGTATAATTGAAACATCTAATTTTTTAAGGCATTATAAAAGGTTGATAATTCTTTTAGTTTGTTGGAAAATTTAATAAAGGAATTCTGTAATAGTTTAATAGATTTATAAAATAGAGGTAAGAAGATAATAAATTTAATCTTTCGGTATTAAATTTATAATTTATATAATTTAATAAAAATTTTTGACGTCTTTCATTATTATTCTATATTTTAAACTACTTTATCAAATTTTCAATCGAATTGTGGTGATTATTTTCATATGGGAAATATGCGATGTGTTCTTGGTAAGTGGAACAGACTTTGACGTAGAACTGTAACATGCGCTCAAACCCCCTGCTGAACATCTTATTGCAACTCGGACACGGAAAGTGGCGATCACAAATTCTAGTGTAAAAAGAATTCCAATCATTGCAGGGCCCAGAGGAAGTGCTGGATAATATACCCAAATGGTCACCATCATTCTCATCTTCATGATCTAGTGGAGATGGTTGCTCGGCCATTTTAAGTGGTAGAAGCGGTGCTGTTTGCACAGTCTCATACAGTGATGCTGGAAGGAAGCCGTCCCTAGAACCGGATTGATATATGGTCGCATGAGGTCGATTTGTGCAATTTGCCGATGATTGTGTATTATCCGATATGATCGCATTGCCAGCACCAGCCGTTTCCTTATGGACAAGATATCGTGAAGAGTAAAGGACTGGATACAAATCATACTAAACAAGAACTGGATTAACGAATTCATAGCTGGAATTCGAATTGAATGAATCTGCTAGCAGTGCGTGGGAACGTATGGAAGTATAAGATTGATTGAAGGATGATATGATGTATATCGGCCTAGATATTACCCTCTGGGCAGGCGGAATAAGTTGTTAATGAAGAAAATGGCAAATGCCCAAAGGCGCCATTGGCAATGAGAACGGGGAAGGCGAAGGGCCAATTTCCAGCACCAGGCGCCTTGAGGGTGTGGCTCTGGGGAAACCCGCAGAAGGGAGTGGTGGATGGAAGGAAAACAGTTACGGAGGACATAGGATATAAGTTGAAGTTGGAAGGTAGACTACCACTCCGTTGGCCGGTCGGACCGGTTGTAAGGCAACGAATGATATACGAGGCTGGCGCAAAATTCTCCAGCCATATTTCGGAGAGGGATAGTTGCCAAATGTGAATGGCCAAAGGCTCAATGCATTCGAAGAGAACGTTCAGCCACAATCTTCTAACGCAATTGTGTTTCATCCTTGCTAAGATGAGCTTGCCGCACGGTGAGCTGTATGCCTCCCAACCTCGAGAAGTGGAAGATACCCTGAGCGCAAGATACCAGAGGCTTCTCATCAAGCTTGGAGACCTCTTTCTCGTGAAGTAATGGTATCGACTAGCAAGGATCTGAGTAAAATTAGAACAAAGCAGCAGCTTCCCTCAACTAAGCTCTTAAAGATGAGATGATCACGAAGCCCCACGCTGAGTGACAAACTAACCATGTTCCGGGAGGCACAGCTCAAATCCGCTGCTATCTCAAAAGTGGTTTCCCAATCACCCACCACCGGCGCATATCAAGAGCGAATGCTGTCTCTAGTTTGGGTCCCTACCCATTCGACGGCCAGATCCAGTAGCGCCAATCTCAGCCTTCCCAAACAGCATACGGAAGGGTACACTGCCTGGCATGCCTCCCTCTGCAAAGTATTTATGTTCTTCTTATATGGAACCAGCAATTCTTTTAATCAATTCAAATCCCATCAATTCATATGTCCGCAATGCCAGCCCTTGCTACGAATTCCACGACCTACCCTCATTTTTATTATCCAGCAGAAGTTGCCGATGACTCGAACATGCATACACTCTTCTTCAGCATCTTCACTATCCTGTTCGCATTAGCATCTCTAATCGTTGCTCATCTACATTTCAGGCTCAAGAAACGAAGTAGGATAGATCATTGAGTCCCCGAGGAACACATTGATGTTCAAGATGTTCCACTATCAGAAGAGCGAGAGTCGCAGCGTCAGTAGTTCAACCGGCTGTTACGCGACAGAGCTAACGGTTATATTAAGCAGTGGGCTTGGAATCCTTAAGCACCAATCCCCGGTAAGAGTCAAACGCCAATAGGAACGAGTTTCTAACCGAGAGCTGCAAAAGCCCATCAATGGATCGCAGGACTGGCCAAATCGACTCGGATCAAGTGAGAGGCATCGAGAGTATGGATAGCACACCTGATACTCTCTGTGGAGAACAGGGCCGTGTGTCATCGGATGAAGAGCACACGGATAGATTTGGGTGCAGATATAACCCGAGCATTGAATTATGATGGACTAAAATTTTGGCGTCGTGAGAAGGCCGTGGCATTAGCAGAGGGTTATCCAGGCTTTCCCAATCGTCGTTCCTCGGAAACTCAAAACGGGAGGATTGTTGAATGTATATCGTGAGCATTTTGTTGCGAAGTGGGAAAGACATTGTTTCTACAGAAATCCGAGACGAGATCAAGAAACTGTGAATGAAGAATACTTGTTGAAATACTCCTGGCGATGATGGCAATGATCCCAAGTCGCATTACTAGCCGACCCGCGCTTTCAGAGATGAAGATATCCCAGAGAGATGAATGATGATGAAAATCCTGATGAAGCGAGTGCTGGAGATGTGCAGAGAGAAGGAAGATTGCCTGTGCACGGCCCATTGGAATAGGCGTGTCCATTTTCGACCTAGTTGGAGGAGGAGTATCATGCGATTCGACTTGAACTAATTAAAGATATTAGATTTCAGAATAGAAATGATATGAACATCTCCATATCTATCACGGCTAATCCTTGCCGCGCAGAATTGACACTGAAATCCCGAGGTTAAGTAGAAAATCAGCGTCCAAACATGACGACCGTACTATTACACATGCGAAGGATTCTGAAGGATATATACTTCCCAGCAAAAGAACTGTTTCACGAGAATATCTAGCTTTGCTGCAGTAGGTGAAAATGCTCGAAAGAAAAAAAATATGTCCTTAGTGATTCCCCCCACGAAGCTTTACGAGAGAAATCTCAGAGCGGAATTCAGAAACGCAGAACTTTGGGGCGTAAAGATGAAGTTGAAATTTCAATCATGTAGTGATGAACCTGCCTCCATCAAGAATGCCATAGAGAAATCGTTATCTGCCATGGTTATGAATGATGATCGCTTAGCATACAGTCAAAACCCCGAAAAATAGCAGGAAAACATGAGGCATATCGAAGCAAACGAGAGAGGATTGGCGCAAAATATCCTGCAGAAGTACCTAAGTATTTTTCGCCCCAAAAAAAGTCAAAGGATTCTTTAATAACTCATTGCTTCACGATTTAAGGGAGCGAAGGCGTCGCTTCGGCTTATCTCCAGGTCGAAATCTCAAATTCCCTACACGGCAAATCTGAACCTAAGTAATCCACCCCGAGTCGTCCCCGTCCAATGACATCACTGTATGGCAGACAAAGCTCCCAACGCTGGCTGAAATCTGCATGGTTGAGCAATAAGCTTATGTATCTATACTACAGGGCTGAGACTCGTGATGTTCTCGGCGGACCGGTGTGTGGATAGAGTCCGAAAATTCGGTCATGCAGTAAAATATAATACAGAAACGATCCCTTAAAACTGTGTATTAGCCCTATGCCATCCCTTATAAAGGGCAAAGCCCTCGACGTGGTGTATTGCACAGCTCTGGTAGTATGCATAAATAGCTATGAACGTCCTGGAACGAGAAGCAAAGAATAGCGACAAATATGAATCATCTACCGTTCATAACTTTAGTTCGCGTAAACACCTTCAGAAGAACAAGCGGACCGCTTAATTTAAAAGACCTCGTTGTAGATGGGTATTCAACACAGAAAAAATCAGAAGGTAGTAACAGGGCAATTGAACCCTGAACAGGCGAATTGTTTTCATTGGCTCCCGGGGGGGGGGGGAGGGTGGGGGTGTTACTTGTGAGTTCTGACTTGCTTTGAATATGCATGCGTTTTCGTTGCTTGTACCACATCAAGGATGATTTCTGCTTGCAGACTCCATATGCCGCGATAGAAGGATTTAAACTGTTCACTTGGCACCATGCAGAAACTCCCACTTAATGGATCATATTATTCAGTTTCAAGTCAATTGGCACATACTGCCCTGCGCCTCCTGCAAAAAAATGCCGGTTCTCACTCAAAGAAACAATACAGCCCCCTCCCTTCCTCCAGTATATCCAGACCATCACGACTTGAGTGTTCCAAAACTCTTCTCCAACATCCTCACCATTATGCTTGCGGCTGCCTCACTCATACTCGCGTATCTTCATTTCTGAACATGTCGGAACTCTCATGAATACGCCAGGAAAGACGGCGATGATAATTCAAGCCGCGTCAATGACGCTGAATCTCAAAATAAGATCGAGTTCTTGTCAATCGGGAGTGATGAGGCTGATATTTTGATTCAGGTTGGCATGTACTCTTAGAGCTTGAGCCATTCTTAAGAACGGGACAACGCGATGTTCCCCCAGATGACGCCATAACCGACCGTGCTTCGACAAATAACGATATAAGTGGTGGCCGGTGGAGAGAGGTAGAGGTAGATGAGAGCAGTGTTGCTACCAAGCAAGTCAAGCAAGTCAAGCAAGTTGAGGCTTCCAACTTGACTTACTAAACCTAGCTCTCCGAGTTGCTTGGTAGCAACTTTGGATGAGAGTGACAATAATATCCGGAGCGAGGTTTGCCATGAAGAGGATATGTGAATGGTTGATTGAAAGGATTGAGACTTTAAGGATTACTGAGATAAAAATCATTGTTACCTACGTTCTTTCCCTGTAGGGCATAATATTTGTATCCGGGCTGTCATGACCTCGTGCTTCGTGACCGAAACGACGGGATACAAAGATCTGCCTGAAGAATAGAGTTCGTACATTACCCACTGTCCTTCTAAATAAAAGATAGACGCATAATAACTGTCAGGGCGTTCTGACTTTTGGTCACAAATCTTAGGATATATTGTGACCAGCTTGACATTGAGAACGAAGAATCCTACAAAGATAGGGAATGTAAATGGTATGTCAGGTGATGAAATGTCATCCAAAGGTCAACTCATGGGGGCTTTCCGGGAAATGAGACGTCACAGGAAGTGCTCCGCGACTGGGGATAAGATGAATAAGGAAAAGAAGATGTTGCAGAGTTGGGAACGCACCTGGCGTAACCGGCTTTTTGTTCTACCACGTCCGTGCACGCTGTACCTTGATCTATTGGGCAGGAACAATCCCTCCGTTGGAGCAGGAACAATCCCTCCGTTGAACGAGTTTCTGCCGCCTGACTCCGGCCTGTACTTGGCGCTGCCTTTCAGCTGCGCGCTGACAGGTCCTGCATCCCGCGACGTTGTGCAGCAGCCCATGGCTTCCCTTCGCGCGCGTGTTTGCTTTCGTCTTCGCTCTAAAGTCCGTTGCCTTCCTTGCAATGCCCGCATTTTGCTCTAGGCCCTGCATTTGGCTGCAACACTGGTTTCGTGATTATGTGCCTGAGGTAGAGAAAGTCAGATGTAAGTTGAGGAAAGCAGTGAGATCCACATTAAGTGAACAACGCCTCATCTTTCAACGATGCTAGCCTTGTCTAGTTGGGCAAGCATTGACTTGAGCAACATCGATCCGTCAAAGCAGCAGCATCGAATAGCGAGCACAGGCTCCCTGCAGCAACGGAGCCCATGGAGGCGGTTGCTGAGCGGGGGGAGATAGGTGCGCTCTGGGCGATACACCTTACCCAACCAGGCAATCAGGAAAATCAGGAGCGTCATTAGTCCCGCCGATTGGTTTAGTTTGAGTCTGACTCGAACATGAGTGGATATTTCTTGCGGAACAAGCTTTTTGGCTCCAGCACAGCCGCCTTAGGTCAAAAGGCATGGGCCGCTCACACTCTCTGTTCATTAGAGTGAGACCGCTATAGGGCATAAATGAAGGGAAGCATGAGCCCAGAAACTATTAAAGCAGCTTTTCCTCGAAACAGCAATTACCGAATTACCCCAGTCCTTTCTAATAGTCATCGATCCATCTGATTTAGTCTTGCAATTCATTCCTTATTAACAATGCCAGTACTTGTTCATCGAAACACCACTACCAATCCACTATCTACACCTTTTAAATCATCCTCGGACCTGGGCGAGCCAAAGCTCCAGTCCATTCTCTTCAGTACCGTAACACTCCTGCTTGCCGCAGCCTCGTTGGGGGTTGCATATCTCCACTTCAGGCATCAAAAGAATATTAGAGGCAGTGATGAAGAATCAGGGCAAAGAAATGCATCGAGGACTCAAGGTAGGTGCATCAAGACTTCCAATTGTGGTACACATGCTGACCATAATGTCGAACAGTTGAAACTCCCTCTGCACCAACACTCAATCACGTCACTGAAAACGATCCGGTCCCGGTTAACGATGGCGGACATCTTGAAGATGTCTTTCATATTGGCCTTGAACAACTTGATGCCAGTGAGGACGCACAAAGGATCAAGGTGGGAGATCTAGGGAGATCACTTGTGTGTGACAGAGAAAGAGCTATCCCAGGTACTCATGTGGACGGCTCTGAGGAGCATCAGGCATCGGATATTACATTGAAATCTGGCACCAATCGAGCTGGATGTTAGAGTAAATCCAGCTTTCATGTCACCTGTCATCTCTTTTACCTGCTTAATTGGATTTCCTGGTTAGCTAAGCAGCGTTGGAGTAGACGGGACGATCTATTAGCAACGGGTGGGTTATCGGCTGTTTGGATAGGTTTGCGATATATCAAGAAATGTTGAAGATAGAAGGAATTTTTGACGTCAGTGAGAAGGTGGCTCGTTCATCTCACATCACGTACCATCCACTAGACGTCCAACAACGGGCACGTCACCTAATCCTGTATGATGACCTGTGGTACGGAAAGCAGATATCTTTTTGCCTCGTGGGATAGATTCGTCATTTGGAGATTCTCTCTCAGCCAGGTATAACCGTTTCATTTCTGGGGAACTGCGTGTCAGCATATTTCACAACCACCCCAGAGCCTTGTGCGGCAAGGTCCTCCAAGTCCGAGGAGGCTACGACCAAAAGCCAGCCGTAGGCTAATATGATTATGTCGGCCGCGAACGCTCTTTGTCATTCTATCGAGACTGTCCTGCATGGAGGTAAGAGGGTAAGTGGACGAAGGTTGTTGACAGATAAACTAAGGTGGAAAATGACGGTCGATCGCACGCAGCATGTATGTACGTAGTACGCAGTCGGTGTGCAGGCTTAGTCTTGGTCTGTGGCAACACCGGTCCCAATGTTGCTCTCTAGCTCCGGCATTGTGTAGCTGTGCTGTTGTTGAATCATCGGCTGGTTGGGTTTGGGAACAAAGTCGGACGAAGATGAATCGATCGTATAATTAGTGATGATAGGTGCATAAACGAAGACGCCAAATAGGATGTTCCAGTCAATCAGGATGCGAAATACGAGGCGGAAGAGGGAATTCTCTATAAATCGCACTGCTTCGTTGGAATTAGTTCACTCCAATTCACTCCAGAATATACTCTCAGTTCCCTGCGACAATCCCAACTATATTTTTTACATAACAATACCAACTATTCCTTTCCCAGCTCTTCTTTTCAATACCTTTGCAATTCTACTAGTCGCTGCATCGCTCGTGGCATATTTCCATTTTATGTACCAGAGAGAGCAGAAGAAAGGAACGAGGGTCAATTTCGGAGCGATAACCGTCAGTTTCAATAGCAGCAAAATCGAGTTATCTGTTGATAATCTATACCAGAAAACGATGCACCGTCGAGGCTCGATGCAGCAGGCCCGGCTGAGACGGGCAGCGGAAACGATGAGGCTCTCGATAGCGGCGTAGAACATATGATCGAACAGAGTTGTGGAATCGAGATGCAAGACATTTACAGGATCACTCGGATTGCCGAGAGCACGTGCCCTATTGTCGCTGATAGAGAATAAGATCTGGGGGCTGTATCAGCATAGAAAAAAGAGTCACTTGAGGGGGATGGTCTCAATGCAAAGTGTATAAGACCGCAAAACACTGAAGGGCATTTCATATATATGATGACGTATTAAAAGAATGAGAATGAGTATTAAGACCAATTGAACCTAAGTCTTTTCTATCGGGCTTTGTCCGACGGCATGACCTCCCAAGTTGCCCATGCGGTGGTATACTATTTTCGTTTGGGTAGTGACCCAAAAATTTGTATCGGGTGACTAAAATCGCACTTGAATCTGAGACAAATAATCTTGAAGGGCACCTGGAAATACATAACAGGGGGTCGAACGTTGAGAGATCTTGCTAAGTGCGCTGGTGAGCCAGAATGCTATATGGTAATAGCCCAGCCTTGCGCTTTTTCAAGAAAATTTAGCAGAGATCATTACTTTACCTAGTAAGTCCTTGAGAAATCGAAGGTCAATGAAACAACTCTACTGGCCGTCTATATTGAAGCTTCTGATTGTCGTTCGAAGAACGGAGTTTGGAAGATCGGAAGAGTTAGTTATTTGTCTAAGTAAAAGGAATAGTATAGTTCTCCGACAAAAGATTTCCCTCATTTATATTTCATAGCGTATAAAGATATCTTCGAATGTGGGGGATTTTAAACGTTCTCGCGGATTTGTTCCGCCGGAACCTCACGGGACAGGCAATGCGGCCATCGCCATACTTGGCGTATAGGTCGCCTTTCAGGAAGGCTCTCAAATGCTTGAATCAAAAGGGCCACATTGAAAGATGAACAAGGCTCCAAAATGACGATGTTGGTGGGAAATGGTTGAGACATGTGGAGAGGAGAAGGAGAAGGTTTGATATGTGCACCCGTCTTTCTTGGCATTCCCGATTTCGGCCTAACAGTACAAGGGGGACGACATGCCATGGTATCATCTTCCTTGAGTGGGTGGCAATGTCTTTGTAGCATTAAGCTCCCTAAAATGCTGGTGGATAATTAAATACAAGATCTGAACGTCCAAATAAGCGTCATGAAATGAATCCTTCATTTTGCAAGAACAAATTTAAAGAAAAATTGTGCCTTCAACTCTTATAGGTTTCAGAAACCCCGTTCATCTATAAGCAATTTAGTGATAACAAGCAAGATAACTGAAATTACAAAGAATCCTCTCGCGTCTCAATTCCCGGTCCTCTGATGACGAGCATCCATGCATCTTCTGCAAATGTCTCTGAAGGTTGTCTTTCCTTAAGAACGTCCCCTTACAATCCTCAACCGTGCAACTATAAACTTTTTAACATGACCCTAGTATTGGAATTGAATATAGCGGTTCAAATCGACTCTCAAGCCAAAAAGCCTTTGGTGGCAGTCGTAGAAAGGGTATCGATAGCGGCGATTGTGAGTGCGGTTGATGTGTTCTCTATTGCTTCATTCAGGTTAGAGAGACTCATACGTAAGGATGGAAAAAAACTTGACTGTACCTCATCTCGAACGTCTTGCAGCAGTATGTGCATCTATATGGAATAACAGGCTCCAATTGGGTATTGTTTATAACCAAGGTATTGTCAGATAATGTTGGAGTATCAGAGGTGAAGATATGTCTATCGGATGTATAATTGATGAGTTTCGTAGGCTCTTCGGAATTTGTCGACAATTTAAATACCCTAGAAGAAGAAGCTTCATCTTCCGATGTAACGCAACCGTCGATCTCTCTATGACTCGTACTGTGTGAATCGGGGCTGGCCAGAGAAGACGGGCACAGTTTGGGGAGCCTCTAGGAAGGAAGAACAGCACATGGGACGACGAGGACAGATGACCGAATTCAGTTCGTAACCAACTTGAACCGGATCAATATATTCACTTGGGTTTAAAAATCGTTCTTGAAAATTGAAAATGTGGTACGTAAAGGGGCATTTCTAATGAAACCCCTATTGATTCAGGATTCTAACCATCTCAATGGAGGATTCGTGGAGAAGTAGATTTTATGTTCCATAATGAGGCATACTGCGGGGTTGCTTATGTACCACACACATAAGGCTGGAACAGCGGTCTGCCTGAAAAAAGAGACCTCGTGCATGTCAACTCCAGTCAAGCTTTGCGATGCCTTATCAGCTCTCCTTGGTTTCCAATCGGACTGGAGGCGGCATACCTGCTGAAACCAATTTAACATCATTAAGCTCCAAGAACGCAAAAAGGAGAAAGCATTCTGCGCTTGAAAATGGCAAAGGTTCAACAAAGCTGGGAAACGGTATACCTTCATGCCAAGATGTCGCTTTCCTTCAGCTATGAGTGAGCTACATGCGCCTTGAAATCCTTCGACTGTAAAATCGCTGCCCAAATGCATGGAGGCATACCTTGCCCGGAGATTGCAGCGTGATAGATATGTCAGTAAGCAGTAGCCGACACTCCCACGCGATCCTACAGCCTTGCCAGAACACCTCCCCAAGATAGATCCGCAATCTGCCAACCCGGTGAGATGAGCCCGCCATCTGCAAATCTGTTCTCCAGTACCGGTCAAGCGTCAGCACCAGCGCAAGAGGAATATCAACCCCAGATCTCTCCATCTGAGAAGACTGAGATTAAGCTGGCTTGGTCGAGCTTAAGGCACAGTATCTCGAGGGAACCTTGGAAGCCATAAATCAAGTCACCCCACTGCCCATCCCAAGAACACGTTCTGAATAATCTGTGCATGGGTAATCATTCGACACCAGAAGCTCCAACTACAATGCATGTGCTGGCACCCGTATGACGAAGGGTTATTCCTGGATTGGGCAAGTGTGTCGATAAAGAACGAATTAAGGGTGGTGCTCATCTTCGAGGCGGATTCCTCAGTGACATGGCCGACTGTGTGATACCGTGGTGTGAGTTTTGGCGAGAGTGGTCTGACGCAGCGCTGCGAGCAGGCAGTGTCTTCATCTTCTAGGAGAAGCGACCCAATCAGAGACAGGCAAACAGAGGCAACGTCGATCAGAGCGCCAAACTTCTGTGTCTTCAGATATATTCATGAAACGGGTCCAATAATCCACCATACGCAGTGCCGATCACAGCGGATCATTCATTGACATCGTCCTCTATGATTGTTATGAAAAGGCTTGCGATCCAATACGGAGAGGGCGGGATTGAATCAAGGTGGTGAGAGCTAGAGGGCGGAACGTCATCTTCGAGTGTGCCTGTAAAACATAAGCCTCTCAATCTCCAAGATGTATAAATCTCCCTAACTTTCCATTAAGTTAGAACCCGAAGAAAGCTTCAAAATCGAACCCACCTACCTTCAAGAATGCCAGCCGTTCCCACCAATACCACCCATCCTTTTACTATTCCCCAAACCCTGACTGAAAACGGGGATTCAAAATTTCAAATACTTCTTTTCAACGTAATTACAATCACGTTAGCCGCAGCCTCGTTAGTAGTGGGGTATCTTCATCTTAGGCAACAGAGAAAAAAAGGAGGAAGTGAAGAAGAGGCTGCGGAAAGCCAGGAAGACGAGCTGGAAGGTAAGCAGGCATTCCACAATTCATATCTGAATCTGAGGTTGATGAAAGCTAGGAAGCAATACAGGCTCAACCTTGCAAGCCTCTACAACCGGTGATGAGCAATCAGAAGATATTGTTGTTGGTATACATGTCTCGCACAACGATAGTGAACATAATGGAGAGCACGAAGGCAGCAGTATCGAGCTAAGAGCTGTCGAGAGAGGAATTTCGCATTGAGAGTTTGTGTAACACAGCCCTGGACGAAGATTTATTCCAAGAACATGCAGCAATGACCGGAGCCGACAAGAGGCCATCTGTATTAGAAGTCAGGACGCGTCAATGTCTTGGCCAATATGCAGGAGGTGCTATATTGAAGACATATGCCGCGTTGGCTCCCGTCCGGACGATATTAAATTCATAAAGCCACGAGCTTTATCTAGGATCAAATGAATTGGTCACAGTCAATAGTAGTTACCATCATGAACAGATCGGCCACTTATTTTACCACTTCTCGCTACATCCTACCGAATGCTTGAGTGAAGAGGAGAAATAGAAGTGACTGAATCATTAGAATGAGCGACACTCGGAAGTCAGGGTGCCAAATTCAACCTTGTTGGCTCTCGCCCGCTGCGCAAGACAATACCTAGATATTTCTGTCTTTTCAATATGATTTTATCAACTAAGATCAAAGCCAAGATTGAGAAAAGATGAGCATTTAACTTAGGAATAAGATAATCTACGTGATAGCGAAGATAAAATGATATAGAGTAGAAAGAATCGGTATTATATCTTCTTTAAAAGTTTGTGCCGGACTTCTAGTCACAATATAGGCAGCTTATACTTAGCTAACATTACTGTCTTTCATTTTACGTAGCGACGTATCTGCGTGGGGCGATAATAGATATATGTAAGTACCTTCTGCGTGTAGCTCGCTAGAAGAGAGATGAGGGAAACAAAGGGATGTAATCTGTAATTAAGAGTAAAGAGATAAACGAACTCTTTGGTTCAGAATAAAAATATACGAAATAGCTAGACAGAAGGTGGTTCATTCGAAAAGCCCTAATGAATTCTCACAAGACTAGTCCAAATCCGTTCTGTGATAAAGAATCTCACGACTTCCGGAGCGCGAAATAATTGTATCTGCAATACACCAGAAGCATACCGCAGAGCAGATGGATGAGGTGTGCAGAACCTAAATCTCAATACTCGCATGTACCGTGGATAACTTGCAGAAGTGCCTATTCATGACTGCTGGCTTGGTCATACCGTTGACGCTTGGAAGTCAATAAATACAAAGATAAGTTCGTGATCGTCGAGAGTGGCAGATTGGGTCCATTAGAGAACTTCAGGTGCAAAAAAGGGATTGTAATCATGAGCCTTGCAGAGATTGGCGGAATGGATCTAATAGGGTAAGTGCGGATGTATGTGGAGCGACCGTAATCTTTTGCCCAGATATGATTTTTCACGGCTTCAGCGGACTCATCTAACAATCCACATTATGCACCATCTCGGGCCCCATAGCCATATCCATCATTGGCCCGAAAGCGGGAACTCCGATCCTTCCTCCTGGCTCGAACGAAATTTCGTGCATACAGCTTCTCATGCAAATGCTTGATCGGTCCTGTGGAGGACTTTCCTCGCATGTGACTTACCGTGCAGCGACGTGTTTCTCCATGAAAGCGGGGGTGTTTGTCGATAAGCATATAAACCGGTCCTGTTCCCCTTCTTTAAAGGAACACAGAGCGTTCGACGGAGAATCTATCTAAGCAGTTCATTTCCATAAGACTCACCTACGACATACCAATCCTTCTGTAATAAACGGCACTTTTTCTTCTCCTCCGTTCCGGTCATTATCCGATATTGGTGAGCCCAAACTTCAAGGCGTCCTTTTCAACATAGTGACTGTCCTGTTTGTTAGGGCATAGTTATTAGTACCCTCCTTCCATTTTCGCCATCAACGAAAACATTGATGCAACAAGTCGGACGTAGGAAATCCCGGGCATGAACAAGAAGGTGCGGTCCCATAACCTCATTGATCCGGTTTCAGGTGTTAGTGTTGATTGAACAACCAGATAACGTCGAGATTTCAACTCTCGATGCAAGTCGTCTTGACAACACAGGCTCGCTTACCCGGGACTCTTTCACTACTGAAGATGTTTCGCATCCCGATCTGCCCCGCTCGGGAAATGAAGAAAGAAGTATCGAGTTGCGAGAGGTTCGGAGGCCTGTTGGGTGCATGGAAAAGTATGGCCAGTACAGTCGCTGCTGAAGGTCTCCCGGACCAACTTTCAGAAAAGGCCAAGGCTGGGAACATCGTCGACAACGGAAAGGATGGTTAAATCCATAGTGGAGAGTTCTAGCCCTAGTTATTTTACGCAACTTTATGGAAGGAAGAAGACGATGTACGGGAACATTTTTGCCTTTGACAATGAATGAGAGAAACGGAGAACGATGGTAGACAGATCCAATTGAAACCCTTTCAAATGAGATAAACGGATGAGCTCTATGGGATTAGTCCAAACATGAGGGTAATGATAGAGGCATTTCTTTGAATATATCGAAGCCATCACAGAACATACATCGTAGAGGTTAAGGGATTCGCCTGCGGTTGGACAGATGATCGAGTGGAGGCGAAAAAGAAGCGTTAAATAGTGGAGCCAGTCTGGCGAGCTCACTCTCTAGTTCGCACAATCTGGCTGT
Organism: Zopfia rhizophila CBS 207.26; assembly: GCA_010093925.1. Classification (NCBI taxonomy): domain Eukaryota; kingdom Fungi; phylum Ascomycota; class Dothideomycetes; family Zopfiaceae; genus Zopfia; species Zopfia rhizophila. The sequence continues at coordinate 1,133,774 of ML994612.1, read as the reverse complement.
AGGGTCACACAGTATAAAGTATCAAATAGGGGCAAAAAAAGGTGTAGAATAGAGTCAAGTCAGGTAGGGGGGGTTCCCTTCCAGGAATCAATCGGGATAGGGTTCCAGTGAGACCGTGGAGATGTATATGATGACGCTCAAGTAAATGTTCGCTGTCCCAGGTTGATGAGTCTGAACGAAATCGATAAGATACACGTCAGGTACCAGGGCACTGCCATTAAGGTAGATGAATTGGAGAACTAGCCACACCCCATGGCACCCGAGCATGGCAACCGAGCGAACATGCCACTCGAGTGAGCATGTGCTGTAGTTGAGCATCAAAGAGGGCATGTTTCCACAGCACAGTGCCACCTCCCATCCTTCTCCTTCCACACCTCCACAAAGTTTATCAGTGTCAAGGGAGCTACTCCAAGGGTATCTCTTCAACACTTACTATTTTGCTCGCTGCATCATTCCTCCTCGCATATCTTTATTTTAGATGTCAGAAATGAATGCGGAATGCCGATATGGAGGCAGAGCTGGACACCACGCGAAGACCCCAAAGTAAGCCAAATGCAGTGGGTAGAGGACGATCACTGATAATAGGTTCGAACAGATTTGCGTCCAGTTCCTCGAGGTGTCCTTGAACCAATTGCCGCTGGGCTGAACTCCAACGATGTTATGTTGGTGGACCATCCGATTGCCGCAGTCCAGCAGAGTGATCCTAGGGGAAGCCGGATAGAAACTCGAGATACTCATGAGTGATGAGGTTGCCGGGAAACTAGCTGTATGTTTGATAGAATGGGATACGTATATTCAGAATTGCGAGCTAATTAAGGCTCACATGGAGGCATGAAGACCATCACACAGAAGGGGTGAAGTAGGGATTGACATCTTGGTTGGCTATTTGGGTAACGGGATGTAAAGGCGCGGTGTTCGCATTGGGGGTGTATCGGATCCGCTGCTTGCGGTTAATATCTTTCATAGAGTCAACGATCGAAAATTCAATAAAAGTTGAAGTCATGAAAAGGTGTCTCGCCAATTTCACTCCCTAGTTAAGGTCCTTATTCCTGTCGTAACTCAACTCTAGTCCACGGCCCATGCCGAAGCCATTACGTTCGTGAACGGACCGAATACGGCGAGAATCCGGGGGCGGAGATTTACCCCGCAGTCGTTTCACTACTGGTCCCGCGGTTGTAATGAGGAAAGGAAAATGCATCTCCCAGAGTGACTTGGGACTTGCGACTCGTTACTCAAGAATCGAAATGCGTGAATCAGGAATGGAAGTAAGGAAAGCAAGGTTAAGAGACGAAGTTCAAAGATCAAGTGACGAGGATGTTAGGTATACCTAGGCCCGAGCGAGATATGAGTGCTGTCTTGTGCTTTAAGGCACCCTTTGTTTCATGAGACTTTTGAAAGCCTGTAGTTATTATGCCTTTGCAATCTAGTATCAAATCAGACTAAAGCATTCCTTCCGTCCTTCAACCTGCGATGCAACGCAACCTCGGGAACGCTGTGTCCAAGGCCTCAGCAATACGCTAAGAGAAAACAGTCCACAATCATCCTAACCAGACCTCGACACTAATATGCTCGTCATTGGTGCTGGGCTTGCAGACCGTTACCTTTTACACATCTCCCGACGCACTGGCTTTAACGTCAAGGTAGTAGTATCTAGTTCGGACCCCAGCAGCATCTGGCATTTGAATTGCTATCCTAGGGCGCGTGTGGATTCGTAATGGCCAGTCTATGCGCTGAGTCTGCCAGAGGTATACGAAGGCTGGGCATAGAGCGAACACTATCCTGGCCATGAGAAGTTACGCCGATACTTTGGGTATATGGACAGAAAACGGTATCTAAAGGATGTGGAGTTCCACAAAAATGTGGTGAGCGCCAACTGGAAGGAAGGCAACAAGATGTGGAAGATCCGATATAATAATGAATTCTCCGTACACGCCAAGTTCCTAATTGCTGTCACCGGCCTCGTGTCGAAGAGATACTTCCCGTCATGGGAAGTTTTAGACTCTTTCAAAGGCGTGATTCATCGTTCTAGCTTCTGGCCTAAGGAAAGGATCGACGTGTGTGGGTAGCGGATTGCTGTTGTCGGGACTAGAGCAACTAGTGTTTAGGTCGCACAAGAATGCGCGAGGGAGGTGGGGAAGATAGCTCTTTAACTATTTTCAGAGAACACCTAATTTTGCCTGCTCAGTGCGGCGGAAGAAGATTACGAAAGAGGAAGATGAGATGAAGAAAGAATTAGAAGGCGTTCTAAGGTCTCGCTTAACGACGCAGGTTCCTCTATGGCATGAGACAGGACTTGAAGACGTATGAGCATTTGAAAGAATAGAGGGAGAGGTTATTTGAAGAGTTGTGGGAGCTAGTGAATCAAATGCTCCTTCCCCACCATCCCATCACTCCTGCTAACCCTACCTAGGGCGGTTTCCGATTCTTGGCCAACTCATGCAGCGACATCTTGTCGATGAGAAGACCAACGACGAAGCGTACAGCTCCTAGGCTCGCAAGGTTCGTACGAGAATCAATGACCCCCGAGAGAAGGACATACTAGCACCTTTAAAGCTACCGCATCCGTTAGGAGCGAAGCGTCTCTCCCTAGAGCAAGATTTCTACAAGCAGTTCAACAAGCCTAACGTCGATGTTATTGATATCAAGTCCAATCCGGTGATGAATATTATACCTAAGGGCATTCGTACAGCTGATGGCACAGTGCATGAGTTCAACATCATTTGCCCTAGCCACTGCATTCGACAGCACCACCGGCGGTTTGAAGTATATTGACATTTGAGGAAGCAAAGGACAGCTCCTGAGAGAGAAGCGGGATAAGGGAACGTGGATGTACCCTGGCATGACGACATCGTCGTTTCCAAACTTCTTCTTCCTTTATGGCCCACAAGGACCCACGGCCCTTTCAAATGAGCCGAGCTGCGTCGAATCCTAGGCCGATTGGCTCCCGGAAGTGCTGAAGTACATGGAAGAAAGGAAGTGCAAGCTCGACGAACAAAAGTGGAGGCAGTTAGTACATGACTTCAGTGCAATGGCGCTTCAATACAATAATAGAGGAACATCCCAGGAGCAGGACTTCCAGATTAGGTGCGTAGATTGAGACAAGTCAGAGAGAAAGGAATGGTGAGATTTAAAGTCAGCTGAGGGCGTCAAAAAGCATACCTATTTACTGGGGTGAATAGAATCTTTCTATCTTTGGGACGGCAAGAGAGCTCTCCTGTGATCGCATTCAAAACTGAGCACACAGATGATCTTGTGTGAGTGACACTGCCTACAAAACTGAACGTTCCAATGGCTCTGCTCGGAGGCGAATATATCGAGCACTGGTTGTGGATTGACTGGAGATCTTTCTGTCCGGAACTGAAGCAGACGGCGTGCTGAGGCTTTAAAAGTCGTACGAGTATACATACGACGCTTTCAACGGCCGATCGAACAAGAGAATTGTTTTTCTGGAAAGTATGCCGTAACACTCACAAGAGAGCTGATGGTTCGATGATGCTGGATCTTCAACCTCCGACATGGGACGCGGCACAAAGCTGACATGCGTACACGGCAATGCAGGAGCCCGCTTGTGTCACAGGAGGGGCCGATATGCACTAGAGCTCTCCAAATAGTTTGCCCGTTGCAGTGAAGATGTGTGCGCCGAGCCTTTCCGCTGTTAGTCTTTCTGTCAAGAAAGAAAGGGAGGCCTTGCAATGGTGACATCGTGGACTCCCAAGTCGAGGTTGGCGAAGGGTGTTAATAGGGCCTTTTATTTGATGAGGCTGGCAATCTCTGCAGATAACCATGAGGGTTCTGGGGCTAGCTTCAGCAGGAACAGGCTAAAGGGTTGCTATCTTGGGGCAGGTGAGGCTTAATGCCAAACGAGAAGCTGCCCTGTGGCGCCCCATTGGCGGGTGGGGTCCATTCTCAAACGCGGAGCACCTGGGCACGGAACTCGGCCAGCCGCTGAACGCAGAGCCAGGAGCGACCGACACCAAGCCCCGGATCGCGAGTGCCAAAAGGAGAGCTCACCGTCCATTCCTTATCACCACTTGTTGTCCTTCTGCGCCGCCAGCATGCGCACTGTAGGCGCCGTGACCTATTCACTCTTCTCGTCTCTCTCTTACGCATAGCTTTCCATTCGCATTGTGCCCACACTTTACGATCCCTCCCACTGTAGCCTCGCGTCGCTCGTTCCTCACACTGCGGACTCCAACAGTCGCGTGTACACAGTCGCTATTCACGACCAGGCCGACAATAGGCCCGTTGTGCCCAATTGATATATACAGCCATCCGTGCAGTTGGTCAAAACATTTTAAGCATTGCGCGCCTCAGACAAGCCGAGCCCCAGCAATCTCTCCACATCATGCGCAGTGCGTAGCATACCGGACGTCGACGTAAACGGAGCTCTCACACCCGCGCACTCCTGCCTGTCCTCCAGCCTCTCCTCCGCCTCACCAACAAAACCACCACATCCCCTGTCACTCTTTTGTGTCTCTCCCGCTAGTGGTGTACAGCGGGACTGTTACCACTTGAACAAACCACCACCACACGCCGCCACTGCGGCACTCCGAGCGCGACTAGATGTCATAACGAAGCCGCTCTTGTCACTCCTTTACGACGACAGCTGGGCTGGAAGAGACGATAGCCGTTGAGCGGATTACATACATTCCTTAATAATACCGAAAGATACTTGCAATGGGGTGCTGCGGAGATCGAGAGAAGGGACGAACCGTCACTAAGGAGCAGAAGTGGGATTATATCGTAGGTGCAATCTGGCGGTCACCTCTCTCACAGCTAAAGAGAGGAGGGCACACAAACAGCATGCTAACCGTCATAGACCCTTTCAGATTTCAAGTCGACCTCATGCCTCGCCCCCTTCTCGTACATCTGGTTGTGGATGCTAATCATAGTCTCCATTGCCGTGTACGCAGCCGACGCCTTCACCGCAGTCAACCTCCTCGCTTTCAACAAGTGGTCAAGCCAGGTGCAACCAGAAGTTCCGTTCGACGTCGCCAAATGGATCTTCGCCATATGCATTATCATCTCCTATGTCTTCCTTGCCTATAGATGGATTGTGGCCGTCCGTGTCATTCGATCTGGCGGCGTTGCAGAAAGCTATCTTGAGCCTCTTGCTGCCATATTTCAGTCTATACGGATGGGCAAAAATGGCCAAGGCTGGAGGCGGTTCTTGGTCTTCGCTGAGCTGACGAAAAGTAAAAAGGGTGTCGATTATATCGCCCTGTTCGTCTACTTCCAGTTTAAAGGTAAATTATCTGCTTCGCCTTTCAACTTCATCCCTAACATGATCAGGCGCTCTTCTCATCATCGTCGCCCAAGGCCCTCGAATCGTCATCAACGCTCTCACCTTATGGGCCGTCATGCAAGCCAAAATCATTCCAGTAGGCGAACACGCTGCTCCTAAGGATCGCTCACCCTTTGTGCAGTTCTTCATGAACATCGAAAATATGGCAGAAACGGGAAACAAGCAGGAGACCATCATCTACTTCACCATGCTGTTCTCTCTCGTTATCTGGGTCATTGCAGCTTTGTCCTTGTTCATCTCGGTCCTACTCTACGTGTTCTTCCTCTGGCATTATATTCCCAGCTCCGATGGGTCTCTATCCAAGTACTGCCGCAGAAAGATTGACGCTCGACTCGAGAGGATTGTGAGCAAGAAGGTCAGGAAGGCGCTAGAGAAGCAAGATTTGAAGCGCAGGAAAGAAGAACAGAAGGCGATCAAAAAGGGTGATCTCGATGGTCCATCTCAGCGTGCTCCGACATTACCAAAACTTGGAGGCCAAGACGACGACACTTCCTCAGTATACTCAATGAGCACTGTGACCACCCTCCCACCTTATTCGTCCAATGGACCATCTAGAACAAATACCACGAGCACTACGAGGACAGGTGGCATGAAGCAACCTTCACTCCCATCATTGTCCGAACGGCCGGTCCCCTCTCGTTCCGACACTGCTTACTCGAATGCGAGCTACGGCTCCAACGCTCCCCTCCTAAGCCAAGCAGGTAGTATTGGCAATTCCTCACCAGCCCACCCAGCGCCACCGCTTGACCGAAATGCGGATTATTTCAACGGACCGCCAGGAAGCCGTCCCATAGGACAAGGTCTCCCATCAAGACCATACTCCCCAATGTCCCAAGGACGAGCATCACCACGACCCACCCGAAGTCCTCTCCCTCCCGTCAATACAAGCTACTCAGACGGCCGTGTCTCCCCATCTCCCCAACTCATCAGCCCCCTCCCTAACGACACCCGAGGCCCTTCACCCTTCCGAACAAACACAGGCTTCAATCCCAACCGCCGCGTGCCCGGTCCCGGCGCCGGCCCCTCTCCCCTCGGCGACCCAACTTTCTCTCCCTACGACAACCGAAATCCAAACATGGGTCCTTCATACGAGTTGTCGCCTGTAGAAATTACACCTGTAGATAACTACCCCAACTCCCGCAGCTCAAACGGCTCGAATGGCTCAAACGAGTATCGACCCCCTCAACTCCCTAACGTCCTGCGCCCTGGCTCCCCAGCTCAAAGCAACTCCAGCTCCAGATACGACTCGCCTCCGCCTTCTCGCTCTGGCACCGCGCCCCCTAGCAATCCCCGCGCGGGCATTCCTGCGACGTTGCAGTCTGCGATTCAGAGACGGGAAGCGTCGAATCCGCTGCCGAACCGAGGACAAGCGGGCTCAGCGCCACCACAGCGAAGCGTGACGGCGCCGATGCAGCAGCAGGGCTGGGGACAAGGAATGGGGCCTAGGAGTAACACGACGACACCGGGTCCAAGGGGATATGGAAACGGGTATGGAAACGGGTATGGGATGGAGCAGCCTAGGGGGAATGAAGATGGGTGGTAGCAAACTACAGTAGATGGATGGGTGGCCAAGTAGTCTCGGGAAGATGAAAGGGTTTTTGGGGAAGGGATCACTGGGTAATGATTCGATACCATACTCTTTCTTTCTTTTTTTTTTCCTACTGCATAGAGATTTGCATTATGAGGCGTTAGATCCTAGGCCTATATCACTGTGGATGGAGAAATGTTTTCTTATGTTTGAGGACCGATGAGAAGGAGCTTTTTCTTTTAACGAAAGGGGATGAGGGGATGAGAGCTTGATGATTTTCCGTTCGAGATACCCAACGAGTGCTCGGATGTCCTGTCGTTTCTGTTTGGAGTGGCGCTTTGGTCGATTGGGAAGATTAGATGATATCCTCGAACTTTTGAAGGAAGTGTAGAGCTGTACTATACCTATGAATGAAGGCCGGTCTTGAACTTATCTTCCATTGTATACATGCAATGATGTGATTAACATGAAGGGGGAAGATTTTGCCTACCGTGACCTTCCCCAATGCTGAAATCGTTATCTTCTCCCAATTCGTGCGTTCTTCCTTAGGCGGAAGCTAGAAGAGTATGTCGAATTAATTTTGATGAATACTAACACGCTATAGAATGGACGAAGAGGCAAAGAACCTTTCAGCCGCCAGTGTCTCTTACTGGAGAAAGATAGGGTATCGAACCCAATCCAACAAATTCTCTTTGGTAACTTATACGGCAGAGTATGTGGAGGTGAAATCTTTGGGCTTTGGGATGAAGGCATACATTAAGCGTTAGTCTGAGGATTAAGAGAACGCTGTGATGAATTTTTTTCATATGATAGGGGATAAGAGGGAGGCGGTGTTGATACCGTTGATGGTGCTATGCAAGTATAGATTACAACAGATGATGGAACTCCGGGTAAGGTACTGTCAGATGAGATTCTAAGAGTTTGGGGAGCGGGCATTGAAACTGATTTAAGTTGAGGGGATAAGAATAAGTGTAAGAGAGAATGATGATTGATGGTGAGGTAAGAGAGAGGATGTGGTGTGTTTGAGCGTGTACGGTGATGCCGAATCCGCGCAGAAGGTGAGGGTATGGGAGGGGGAAACAAAGGTGGATATGCAGAATCGAATGTGAGCAATTGGTAACATCTTCCATTAGGTTTTTTCATTCTGAGTAGGAAAGAGGGATATGGGGCTTTTTTGACAAGAGATAGTGGAATCGCAGACGCTGTGGAGGTGAGCTCGGAGAGACGATTCGCGTGGACGGTTGCTGGCGTGTTGGGCTATCACGATTTGGACAACGACAAGGAGATGAAGAGAAGACTTGAGGTTTATGACTTCACAACACGAGAAATACCATATATATCAGCGATCTCGAGTGGATTGTGAAAAGATTCGGTGGGGGGCGCAGATTAGATCTGGGGATAACAATCGGTTCTGAAACTTGAATTTGGATTAAGTGGCTTTGTTACAGCTCAATAAGCTGGGTTGGGAATTACAGTCGCGAGGCAATTTCTTACGAAGCTAGAGGGCAAATATCGGATGTTTTGGCATGGGCAGAATGTGTTGAATTTCGTGACTGCGACATGTCGAGCAGAACTGAAATGCGACATTCGGCACTTAGGAGCCATTTTGAGAGCCAGAAATCGGAATTTCATTCTATCAGGTAGGAGATGAGCCTTGCTTTCGGTCGCGATGGCAACAGAGATGGAACGGAACCGAATTCATTCTTAGATTCTCCCAGCCTGCGAGTCATGAAGCTGAAGAGGCGGATATCGTGAACAGCCCGAAACGATTGACGAGAGACTCCCGGGCATCATAGATGGTTACATCCCTTTGAGCCGCAAAAGTTGCTTGACCCTGCTTTTCATCTTGAAACTTGTTTCTCTCTCAGCTTGACGGACACCGTTGTGGCGGGTTCGACGACCTTATACACCGGCGATAGATGAGGATCTCCGCTAGGCCGCTTCGATCAGAACACATTGTTGTAATTATTGTGACATCCTCGCTTGACCACCATTCCTCGCTCTTAGCAAACAGACCTATGGTTCACGGGATCTCGATTCGGTCATATGATTTACCCTCCCTGCCATATCTCAGACTGGATTGAGTCTTCAACCGAGGCACGTATCGATAGGCGATGCCGATTACCGGAAATATGGTTTGTGGTTGAGTCAGTCTGTCTCTGTATCAAATTGATAGACGTATGGTGGTCGACCTGGAAACCGAAATTGGGTGCGGTGTCATGGGATCTTAACAGTAATCGCGCAATCATAACACACAAAAAAAAGAGCTTAACAAATCTGGGTAATATTGAAATGATCTCATTAGAGCTACTATCGATAAGATTGATAATGATAGTGATGGGATAAATTGGGGGTGGTTTTTGCTGGAATGGAGAATGGGTTGAGGCTCACATGCAGAATTTAAGCGAAGCTGTTATTTTGAGATGGCACGCCCTTCTAAGCTTATGACCGTGAGTTGCCCGTAAGGAGGTCAGAGCCCAAGGAATGAGAGATTTTTCAGGGTAATGAAGTTGGACGATAAAAATGCTGCAATTACTGGTGCATGTTTGCAGTCGGAGTGAAGGACAGTGGGTGAATGCACAGCACGTGCTGAATGACTGGACGGTGAGTGTTGAAGCTGCCGCTGCTTGACAATTGTCTAGACTGAGAGAGTCAAGGAAAAAGAAACTTTTGACTGATGAAAACTTTGCACAAAACTTGAAGCGGCTAGTGGCAAGGAAGTGTGAAGAAGACGTGTCTCTGACTTTGCCCAACGAATTTTATCCACGCCGTCAACGGCTCACCTCACCGAGAAGTCAACAAATTAAACTTACGTCCTCTTCCGTTCCTGCATATCGTAGAGTTTCCTGTTCCTGTTCCTGATCCAAAGGTCCGACTGGTGGGGTAAGTTGCCCTCGATCAACTCTTGTTTATCCTCTATCCTAGTGCCCGGATTGGGAAACTACGTTGCGACCGTAGACGATAACGAGCGGGCGGATGTTATCGTGGTGCCTGGCCACAGGGCTGTCGTGGAAGATGCAATTATTGCCGCCGTGAGGATGAAAAATGGCTCAGGCGCATATGCAGTTGGATGTGAGATGCCGTGCCTGCTTAAGGCTCTTCAGTGCTTGCGTCACTGGTCTGAGTCGACGACGCTGGCAGCATGTGCAGGAAATGATCATCGTGACTCGTGCGCTGTCAGAATGGCAAAAGGAATTCCTCGATATGGGTAGTCATTTCGCGTGGGCGAGCAATTCGTGATGAAGCTTTTGCAAATAGTGGCAACTGCATTGATGAGAGCAATTTGGCAGGAGTCTTCTGCTGTTGAAAACAGTTCTGGAAGGAGCGTTCTGCCGACCGCCAAGCCGAGGCACAAATGATCTCCTTTCGTTTCGCGGAGAACAAGACTCTGACAAGCACACCGCGAAGAACACGACGCCAATCACGACTCACAAAATCCGTCGGTTCCCCACTAAATGGTCCATCACAATTGCGCGGATGTTCAACCGATGGTCAACGCTGCAAGTTAGTGAAAGGGGCATGTGGAGCGTCGTCAAAGTCTGGTTGACACATGTGCCGTGGACAATCACTCCCTACACATTCACATTCACGCTGGCGACATTCTCGACAACGTCAGAGGCACTTTGCAATTGCTATATCAGGTTCCTGGGCAAATGGAGGGCCTACACGTGCTGTCATACAGGCTGTTTTCGCTGACCTGCTCGACCGGGACCTGAAACGTCGGAGCACCAAGCCGCCGCCAAGCCGCGTCGTTCAGGCACACCAATGAGATGGTGGTGCCCACCACCCCGGCTTGTCCAGGGACACCCGCTGATTCGCCGCGGCTGAGATGAGGAACGGTGATTATCTGTTGAGGTGGATGGACTAAACCGGTTCGGGGCAGGGTGAGTGCACAGGAGATGAGCTCCAATCGACCCCCCCAGCCCGTCTCCGTCGAGCGCCCACAACATGGCTCCTGAGGCCGGCTGAAGGCGTAAGCGGGCCTGCGTCCCCTTCTCCTGCGCCTCGCCGTTTTCTTCGTTCTCTTCCTCCACCATCTGCAGGTTCTTATATACCTCTATTCACACACTCGCTTCAATCAGCATTCACGCGTTCACTCCTTCACGCGGGCTTAGCTACTTTCCAGTCACTCTTTACTCACACCCATCGATCCTTTTAACCACCTGCTCTTGACACAAAGCCATCGACCGTAACGATCTCTGTCCTCTAACTGCATAGAAATCGAAACACAATTAACGAGCCTATCTACCACCAAAATGCGCTGCTCTACTGCTTTGGTGCTGAGCACCCTCGCCGTCGGCCAGGCCGCCGCTGCCTCCGCTCGTCACGCCAGCTTCCACGCTCGTCGTCAAGCGTGAGTATCCCCCGATTTGCCGCTGACCCTTTTGACCCTACTGACATCCTCCCAGCGAGCAGAAGCGCGGCTACGATGACGTGGACTGGTCCAAGGTCTCCTACGATCTCGGCAAGGTGAACTGGAGCTCCGTCTTCAGCAAGCCGGCCGCCGAACCAACCCCAACGGCTCAGCCCGAAGTCAAGGTCGAGTCCAAACCCTCAACTCCCGCCGCCGCGGCACCCTCTACTCCAGCAGCTAAGACGACTGGAGCCGCCAAACCTAAGGAGACGGGGAAGTCGAATCCCGTAGAGGAAACAGTCGGCGACCTGCTCCAGGGCGTCTCCTCGCTGCTCTCCAAGATGAAGATCTCTGGCGTCGGCCAGAACGACAAGTCCAACAACGGCAAGATGTGGATTGGCGACTCTAGCGACTGGAAGACGACCTTCACGAACGACAAGGACGAGGATGTCGTTCTCCTCTGCTGGGCCTCGAACGGCTTCACCGGCATGACCCTCAACGTCAACAAGCCCGCCATCTCCATCAGCATCCCCTCCGGCAAGTCTCAAACAATTTCTTTCGCGCCGAACGTTCCCGGCGCCTGCGCCCCGGCTTACAAGGACACCACCCTCGCCAATTTCGGTGGCGTTGACAACACCTGGTTTGAGTACACTTTTGGCAATAACGGCGCTTTCGACATCACCCGCAACGTCAAGATGCAAGGCAACAACATCTCGGCCAAGGGATCCAAGTGCACGTCCGACATGGAGACATGCGTGTTCAAGTGCACTGGTGGACAGCAGTCTTGCGAGAAGGGCTACGATCTGTTCAACTGCGGTGCTTCCAACGGTGGCGGCGGTGGCTACGACCCGGTTATGCAGGGCACCGGTGGTGGATGCGCGATGGGTGCGAGCGGTGAGCATGTCAAGGTTACGTTCTCTTAAGCGATTTGCAACTCGCGGATCGCATCATGGTTTGCGCTTTTGGAGGAGTTCTGGGTCTACTTGTGCATATTCCCATTTCCTCATATCTTAGTCTATCTGTATCATTTCGGGCGATAAGAAAGGGATTTTGATTCTACTGTTCCTATTTGGATACCCATATCCCTCTACCTCTTATCTTGATCTGAGGGCATGTTGGGTCGAAGCGATAAGCATGGGAATCTTGGCTTTCAGATCAAAATACTTTTGTAGTGCTCCTATGTGTATTGTTTAAAGTCTCAATCTCCATACCAAATCAAAAGTTTAAAAATAAATCGACCTTGCGTACCTGCGTCTTTGCCTCGCCTCGCCTCGCTGCAAAACACTTGTATCGGACAACGGAGATTGGGTGATGAGGTGACACGAGAAGATTAACGGTAATTTGACATTAGCGGACTTCCACCAACCATGCTGTTGGCGACATGGGAATCGGAGACGAGGGAGTTGAAAGAACAATGTTTTGATCGTCCGTTTTCTTGAGGTATGAATAGAGTGCTGATGATTTGCGTAGATTGGTTTTGGACTGAGATTCTGCCGCGCGCTCGCTCCCAGAGGTTAGAGGGATCTGGATCCTGCCCTCGGGTGTGGTCCCGGATTGGCGCTGGGGCGCTTTGAACGGGGGAAGAAGAACGCTGTTGCACCCATTGGCTGTCAGGTGTGCTGCAAGATGGAGATCAGGTGGTTGAGTGGTAGCAGCGAGGAGGTCGCAATGGAGCGAGGTTGAAGTTCTTTGATACTAGGCCTTTCATACGAACCTTGGGTTTGGAAAAGTCTGGACGCTGCAACGGAAGCGAAGCTTCCCCACGCTTGTGCTTGATGTAAGGACTTCATCGCAAAGCTCTTTTTCTCTCATTCATGTATGTGGTCTTGCCGCTTTCTGAGGCTGCTGTTCTGGATCCCTCGCCACAATGCGCTGCACAGCTTCGTTCCAAGGTTGGATGTCTGGGTCCATTCGTGATCACCACTTTCCGAAGGATTCCACTTCTTGCGTCGAATTTCACATTTTCTGTCCACAGTGGTGGAGTGTACAGAATATCTCACATTCCTGAAGAACCAACATGAGTCGTTGATAGGTCTCCGCTTCTCACCGGGAGCGTGATCTTTCATTCCATCTAGTCTTCGAAATTTTCATCTGCCTTCGTCTGTTCTCTCCAAACCTAATATTGTCTGGTGAGTATCATGCAGATTCGCCCTAATTTTCTAACCTTTCTGAGAAACGTCCAGTTTTCCCATCTTATACCAGTGACAGCCGTTTGACTTCTCGTAGTGGTTATGAACGTCTCGTTCATTGAGATTGCTTGCTGCCTCTCTTCCAAGCTTTTCAAGGAACACGCCTTGACTGATCAAAGCGAAGAACAATTTTTACCTTCAGATGCCATTCCCTTCGATGCCAAAGAAGACACTAGACATTTAGCGCTTGAATCAAACTTCTTGATATTCGCACTCTAATTAATCGGCAAAATGTATCAACAGCATGTGATCGAAGACGGGAGCGTAAGTTTCTCCAAGGCCTTTCCATAAAGGCAGTAAATTGAGGAACCCAACCTTCGGATTTCTTTTCTCCTGAAGTCTTGTCCCATGTCATCAAGCAGACATCGATGCTGACAAACTCTTATACCTTCATTCTACCAACTTCGGCACATTTTCGGATTGCCAATCATTTGGCTATACTGTAGGTACCGTACAGTTCCCAACAGCTCCTCTAACACCACGCGATATGCTTACCAATTTCTCAGGCAGCAACCTTATTCTTGGTTCCTAATCTCATAGACATTACGCATATGGTTACGAAACTCCTGCATTCATCCTGGGATTGTTTCACAGAACTCGCGATAGCACCTGGGGCCTAGTCATCATCTATCAGTCCAAGAAAGGATAAAGGACTGCATTCTTTGCATACAGTCTTATATATCTTCACTCAGGCGTTCCTTACGTTGTTTATCTCCATTAAGATGTGTCAACAGCCTTCATCTTCATTCAGCCACTCGTGAAACACGCTCACTCGCCCACCCAACAGCGGCGTCTCGGCATGAAGCGCAAACGAGGCTTTATTGCAGGCCTGTCGGGTAGACACCATTTTCGAAGAGACCTCAGTGGCAAGAGTGGTGCGATCTCTCCTGACAAATCAACAGTAAGTGACGTGGCACTGTGGGAAATAAGTTTGGAAAGGATGGGGAGGGACACTAAACTGCCCCGCGGCCAGGGTCCAGCGTGAAATTTCCATTCCGAGGCAGCCCATCATCCTTACCCCTACGTCACTTCAAGACATTTCGAAGAGTGGGATGGGGAATATAAAACATTCTTAAGCTCCTTTCTTATTCCTATTCTTCACTTCACGCTTCAATTGACCCTCCAACTTCATCCCCCTCACTTCATCTGCATCTTCATATCTTCCGAATCTTCAACAACCGCAACAATGACTGCAGGAGAACACTCCCACCACGGGGTTCCCTGTGACGTAAAAGGCGAACCTCACAATGTCAACAAGGCAGCACCCGGAGTACGCCCAATCGCCAGCCTCATATACCCCCATCTCCCACTAAGATGAACAGATCTCCTACTTCACCCCCGCCCAAAGTCCACCAGCCGGAACCGCCCTCGGAATGAAAGATGGCAGCGACAAGATCCCCAAACTCTTCACCCCACTCAAGCTGCGTGGCCAGACACTGCACAATCGCATCATGGTACGTGCCCTGCTTTCCCCCCCAACAAAATCCACAGTCCAGAAACTGACCATGCTCAGCTCTCACCCCTCTGCCAATACTCCGCAGAAGACGGCCACCACACCGCCTGGCACTTCACTCATCTCGGCGGCATCATTCAACGCGGTCCCGGCATCACCTTCGTCGAAGCCACATCCGTGACGCCTGAAGGTCGCATCACACCCGAGGACTCCGGTCTCTGGAAAGACTCCCAAATCGAGCCTCTGCGGCGCATCGTCGAATTCGCACATAGCCAGAGCCAGAAGATCGGTATCCAATTAGCCCATGCTGGTAGGAAGGCGAGCACGGTAGCGCCCTGGTTGAGCATGGGTGACGTCGCGGGACCTGAACTGAATGGCTGGCCTGATAGAGTTGTTGCGCCGAGTGCGATTCCATATAATGAGCGGCATTGCAAGCCGAAGGAGATGACGAAAGAGGACATCGAGGCTTTCAAGGGTGCTTTTAAAGCTGCTATCGAACGTGCTCTGAAGGCGGGGTTCGATGCGATTGAGATTCACAATGCGCATGGCTATCTCCTCCACTCTTTCTTGTCTCCTGCGTCGAACCAGCGGACCGATGAGTATGGGGGTTCATTCGAGAACAGGATTCGATTGACGCTGGAGGTTGTGCAGATTGCGCGAAATACGATGCCGGAGGATATGCCGCTTTTCTTGCGGATCAGCGCGACGGATTGGCTTGAGGAGCAGGGCATTGAAGGATGGACGGTTGATCAAACTGTCAAGCTCGCTGAGATCCTGGCTGAGAAGGGTGTTGATCTCCTTGATGTTTCTTCTGGCGGTCTGCACGAGAAGCAGAAGATTAAGGGAGGACCGGGATACCAAGTTCCCTTCGCCAAAGCCGTGAAGGACAAGGTCGGAGATAAGATGGCTGTTGGGACTGTAGGTACCATTACAGAGGGCAATCAGGCGAATGGATATCTCGAAAACGACGGATTGGATCTTGCGATAGCAGGACGCATGTTCCAGAAGAATCCAGGATTGGTGTGGGCGTGGGCGGATGATCTGGATGTCGAGGTAAGGTGGGCGAATCAGATTAGGTGGGGATTTGGTGGAAGAGGGAGGAAGTAATTGGTTCCTGCGGTGATAGATCGGGGAATGGAGGAGGCGAAGGAGTAGGCAGGGTGGGTGAGTATTTTAGATCCTAGACGGGGAGGTGGTGGATGCTTAGATTAGGAGGAGAAGGTGGTATGGACAGGCATTTAGATCCTAGAGGTAAAATTTTGGATGTAGAATTTAATAGTTTAATAATCATAGGACTCAAATTTATGAATTTACCAAAAAATGAGTAGAAATATGCAGACAACAATATTAGAAGCAAGACTCTGAGCCATTCAAGCTCAAATCTGTCCCCACACCTAACCCCCTTTCCATTCCTCGAATCTCCTCTCTAGCTCATTATGCTCTACGTAGATGGAAGGCGCGGAGGTTGTGGTGATGAAACGGAAAATGGTTCTGTGGTATCATGCTCCCCAGAATGTGGGCTAGGATGAATGCAGTTAGACAACTCACCATCTTGGCACAACTCCGGATCAGCGAATATCCATAAATCCACTTCCCAGGACACCGCTTGGCACATACTTCATTATTAAAGAAAATTCATTCTCATTCCTATCGACGCCTCCGTATCCCGTCATTTCTAATAAAGCCATCAACTATCATATGCTACTTATACACGGCCACTCCAGGCCATTGATTGGCATATCCACTCCATCAATGCATGCAAGATGTCAAGCACTCAGACTTTCCCCCGGTGTCCGCTTTCTACAACTCATCGTGTCCCGCATCATCATCGCCATAGTCGGGCATACCTCCCGCACCTCCAGAACCGTAAAGCTTTGAGGTAATCGGGTAAGCCACATTGCTCAACTTCTCATGCTGCTCATCAAAGTCCTCACTTGTGGCACTCGCCGCGTTCTCCTCAAGCCAGTCCTGGGTCTCCTTGACGGCCTCAAGGATGGTCTCCTTGTCCTCTTCGTCGATCTTGCCGCCAAGGCCTTCCTCGTCGTTGACTTGGTTCTTCAGGCTGTAGGCATAGTTCTCAAGCTTGTTACGAGACTCAATGCGCTCGCGGGTAGCCTTGTCCTCTTCAGCGTACTTTTCAGCTTCCTCGACCATGCGCTCGATTTCTTCAGCGCTGAGACGGCCCTTGTCATTGGTGATGGTAATGGATTCCGTCTTGCCGGTGCCCTTGTCGCCAGCGGAAACCTTCAGGATACCGTTGGCGTCGAGCTCGAAGCTAACCTCAATTTGAGGGACACCACGGGGTGCGGGACTAAGACATGTTAACAATTGCGCTGATGCAGAATATGAAGCGATGGGGACTTACGGAATGCCTGTGAGTTCGAACTTGCCGAGGAGGTTGTTGTCCTTGGTCATGGAACGTTCACCTTCGAAGACCTGGATCAAGACCACGGGCTGGTTATCGGCGGCAGTGGAGAAGATCTGGCTCTTCTTGGTCGGGATGGTAGTACCGCGCTTGATGAGGTGGGTCATGACTCCACCGGTCGTCTCAATACCGAGAGTGAGAGGGTTGACATCCATGAGAATGACACCACCAGTGGCCTGGTCACCAGCGAGAACACCACCCTGGACGGCGGCGCCATAAGCGACAGCCTCATCGGGGTTGACATCCTTGCGTGCTTTCTTGCCGAAGTACTCCTCGAGCATGTGCTGGACCTTGGGGATACGAGTAGAACCACCAACAAGAACAATGTCGTCGATATCGCTCTTCTTGAGCTTGGCGTCCTTGAGAACCTGCTCAACGGGCTTGAGCGTTTTCTTGAAGAGGTCGTTGTTCAACTCTTCAAACTTAGCGCGAGTCAAAGTCTCGGAGAAATCCTCGCCCTTGTGGAAAGACTCGATCTCAATCTTAGTGGTTTTCTGACTTGAGAGTGTGCGCTTAGCCTTCTCAACTTCGCGCTTCAGCTTACCCATGGTCTTGGGGTCCTTGGTGATGTCGACACCCTTCTCCTTATTATACTTCTTGGCAAAGTAGTTGATGACGCGATTATCGAAATCCTCACCACCGAGATGGGTATCGCCAGCGGTAGATTGGACCTCGAAGACACCCTCGTCGATAGTTAGGATGGAAACATCGAAAGTACCACCACCAAGATCGTAGACGATGACTTGGCGTTCCGACTTATCAGTCTTGTCAAGACCATAAGCCAGAGCGGCCGCGGTGGGCTCGTTAACAACACGGAGAACATTGAGGCCAGCGATGGTTCCAGCGTCCTTAGTAGCGGCGCGCTGGGCGTCATTGAAGTAGGCCGGGACGGTGACGACGGCGTTCTTGACGGTCTCTCCGAGGTAGCTTTCAGCGACCTCCTTCATCTTGCCCAAAACCATAGCCGAAATCTCCTCAGGTGTAAAGGTCTTCTCCTCATTGTGTACATCGACTTGGACTCGTGGTTGGCCATTCTTATTGATGACCTTGAACGGGAAGTGCTTGAGATCGGCTTGGACTTCCTTCTCCTGCCACTTCCGTCCAATCAATCGTTTCTGCCAGATTGTCAGTATGTTGGAGATTGCAAGAATGGAGGGTATGCAGCTCACGATGTCGAAAATTGTCCGGTGAGGGTTGCTTGCGTATTGATTCTTCGCGGCGTCACCAACGAGGCGTTCCTCGTCGGTAAAAGCGACCCATGAAGGTGTTATTCGGTTACCTGTGTAGAGGACACCTGTCAGCTTGAATTCTCGTATGCCGTTCAAAATTCGCACTCACCCTGATCGTTGACCATGATTTCAACCTTTCCATTCTTCATGACACCAACACATGAGTATGTTGTTCCCAGATCAATACCGATGACGGGACCTGACACAGATCCCTTCTCTCCATCCTCCTTGAGTGGCTCCTGGTCGGCTGCTCGGGCTGTCGAGGCTAACATGAAGCCAGCACACAGAACAAGGAACAAGTAGAAGGCGATGGACCAGGCGGAGCGCTGGCTAGCGCCGCCTCTTGACCTCCGCGCCATTGCGGTGTGTGTAATGTGTGGACAATGGGGTAGACAATGAGGTATCTTCTATCGAAGAGGTCTGTCTAGCTGGGAGTGGGACAAAAGGAAAGGGTGCTGGGGTATAAGAAAAGAAAAAGAAAAGAGGAAGATGAGTTGGTGGATTGGGTTGGTGTTGTAGAGAAGGAATGCAGGTTTGCTGTGCAGCTGGGTAAGGCTTATATGGGCGTGGATGGTTCCTGAACTTTTCGAATTGAACAGTTGTCGATTTACCAGTGTGAAAGCCTCACCGCCTGCCTATTCAGGCATGGTGCAGGGAAAGCAGGCGCCACCTCTGGGATATGCAACCGTGTTCTCTGAGACCCCGACAAAATCCACCCCAGCACCCGCTTCAGCCTCAATTTGACACCTATTTTCATGCCCATTACTGAACACGTGTGATTACGCCTCGTTCTAGAAATTTCCCTTGATGACTGGGAGGCAAGGGGAAATACAATCACCAAATTACCCAGAATTGCTATGCATCCCGTCTCCAAGATCCGGGAATGCTAATACAGTGAAGCCAACAGGACTAAAATCACATCGCAGACCTTCCAAACACTGAGCCTTCAAAGAATTCGTTCTCAAGGTCTTCGCCTCAGTAAAGCCCCTCCATTATCGACTCAACAAAGGCCCATGCACTGCCCCTCCAGCCTTACCCAGTACCGCACCGACCGGGTTGCTCCTCAATATCTGTCCTCTTCTCAGCCCTGTCACCGGATCTTAGTCATTTTCATTCATTCCGACACTGTCAACACTGCGACTCCACCAATAGCACCAAATTATGAGCCTCGGCGAGACTGTGACTCTTATTGGTGGAGTTACAACGTCGCCTCAAGTACCCAGTTCGGAGCGCCACTAAGGCATTCTTGTTGGCCGATAACTCTTCCAGGTCATCACCATTGCTTTTGATGGTTCGAAATGATCATTCCTGAGGTTCAATGCCCCAGATATTGACACGTAGGTTGTTTTGGTGAGTCACGATGGCAGCGTTGATCTGGAGTTCTTGCGCGCCATCATCAGAAGCCATTTCGAAGAGGGTCAGCTCCTTGGCATAATAAACTGCTATTAAGTCTACAAGCTTAATCCAACGACAGTAAGCGTCTCATCCGGCCTAGATGGATTAGTCCAAACGCCAGGGAGGAAGGAAAGGCTAAGTATGTTAAGCTTCAGTCAGTCAACCTTATATACCATCTTATCATCTTATTCAATCACTCTTTTGTTCCTAAAGCCCATAATCATTGATGTCAATGCTGTACTCTCAAACTGTGGTTCTTCTTCCTATATGACAATATCTTACCTCCGCACGGCGGAGTACCAATCTATACTACTACCACACTTCAGAGGACCAGTGGAGGCGATGCTCTTCGGAATGACCCTATAGGAACTACTCTTTAGCACCCCAGTCTATGCTCCTCTTGAATTATTCTCGCATCCTTAGCACCTCGAAGCTGTCCAAAAGGAAACTATGAATAGATGATAGAGTACGCTCGCTCCATATCCCCTAAGCTGGCCTTGAGATGAACTGATTATCTAGGTCGTCCCACCCCATGTTTACCTGTTCCTCACTATTTGGCTCGTCCTTTTGTGCAGAAACAACAACGAGATCCCGACCATCAGCCGTTCGATGGTCTGGATCATTCGAATATCGCCTTCTATACTGGTGCAAGTCTGCTCGTGAAGTATCTGACCAATGAATTCCAATCTTATCCCTAAGCATGTTTAGTGTCGGCAACGGCTGATTCGTGTAGACAAATATGCCTTGCGCAATAGAAGGGGGTACTATAAGGAAATTTTGTTTGTAATAGTCGGGATTCCAGGCAGGCGCTATCACGTGGATAGTGGTATGATCCGATGGGAACCAGCCACACTAATGGTTCTCCGTTGAGGGCACTTCGGCGACATTCCGAGTGTTGACCATTACCTTGAGAATCTTATCTGTCAACTCCTCGGCAGATTGCTGGAACTTGGCATCCTTTGCTTGCTGTGCGGGCCCATTTGGGACCGTAAACCAGAGATTGTTATCCACTCGTCGTTCCCATACGTGGACCAGGATGGTAGCGAAATGAGACGAAATTATTCCCACAGTACAACCGGAAAGGTCATTGGTTGCAGTGCAGTTGATCCCTTCTGGGATAAGACTCTGGTTCCAAAATACAACCCCGCTACTATCTGTGGCAACTTTGAGGCCAGCATTATTATACATAGCCCGCAATGGACCCTAATCAAGTCTTAGCCATTTCCTCAGAACTATTGCGATGGGAAGAAGGGTCAATACTTGATGCTCCTCTACCCGAATCGTAAGATTTCTGCCTCTCTCCAAGAGTGCTCTTTTACTACTTTTGCCAAATACCTTCTCTAGTTCTTCATTCGATGGCATTAGCAATATGCCATCTGCGGTATCTGCCTTGAAGGATGGAGCAGGCACTATCGGGGGTCGAGGCTAGCATGGTCGCTTTTAGAGTATCGGCACGTTTGTTAGGAAGTCCGGGTTCGAAGCTACTTCTGTCAGATTATTGGAAGACCATGAACTGGACCGGAGAGACCAAACATTATGCTGTCCAATTTGGCTCCACCATACTTCTAAGAGTTTCCTCACAAACCATGTTAGGCTGGCTTAGAGGCCTCCATATCTTGCGAGATTTGCCTCCGAAAATGGAGGCGTCAAAGCCAAACGAATTCGGAAGTTCGGAAAATATTTGCTCCGCATTACCTCACGTCCTCAGGCCTCAGCGTCGCAGGCGCTAGGCCCGTTCGGAACGAACGACTCCGTGAACCGAGATTTGGGAGAAGTATGCAGGGAAAATATCACGAACTCACCCACTTTGAGACTTCATAGCTATACCACAACAAGATACTTTTATACTATGTAAGGGTCAAAGAATTTCTAAATATCTGAAAATTATGTCCCTAAAGACTGTAAAAAATTGAAGCAGATTTAGTCGAGTTATCGCGTAAAAGGGCTGGTTGACACTATGCCAGCTGCCCCCACTATCCACTCAAGCCCTCTGCCGCAGCTCGAAAGTGTAGATGAGGGTACAAAATTAGAGCTTTGGTACATCATTTCTCTGTCACAACTATATAAAATGATCGAGGAGATCATGTCTTGGCAGCTGGAAGTACCCACTAAATATTGTCTTGAACGTCATTGATTCATTGCTTGAAGGTAATACTGGTTAAGTACATAATAATCAAATGTGCAGTAATGACAGTATGTCTCATCAATGTTTCATAATGGGGTGATGGATTTGTCACCTCTGAATGCTGCTGGTTTTAGCGCAAGGTAGCAAGGTTACATATGTTGGGTTCTGCCAACATAAAATTAGTATCAAATTAGAATAAAAAGATTTGCAATAAAACCATCTAGGATGTATAGGACTCAATTTTTAGTTTAGATTTTGTAGTCTTGATAAATTAAATTTTAATATTTTCAGAGCCTTTAGGATAAATCAAACTTCGACTGTATCAACGGATTTCCTTTAGTACGTTATTTCTATTATGACGACACTGTATTATAATCTTATTTATATTTTTAAAATTGTGATATAAATATCTAGGTCTTGTGAGGCTTCGAATTTTATTTACAGTTTGTAGTGTTGATAATTTTGATGTAAATTTAGCTTTCGCACGATTTTTGACATTTTTTGGTACCGGGGTAACCAAACTTCATAGTCCTTAAGACTTTCTAGCTACGCACGTGACGGAAGGCCTGAGCTTCTGAGGTAACCTGTCCGACCACGTGCCATTGTTTCTGAAAGGCACATGTTACCCTTTGAAGGTTAAGGTATGTTCGTAAGTTAAGGGCAACGGGGCGTACGCATGAGCGCCCATCAGCGACTAATGTAATCCTTCACGCCATACGCCCTGCCACTCGGCCGGGTGTGTTTGGAAGGCAGATTTTGCCAGAACAATGAAACGTGACCTGCGTAGAAAGTCTGGACCAAATGGTCACGTATGAGGGAAACCCTCTATATATGGAGACGGGAACATGAGAGCTTACTAAATCTTCATCTCTCAAGAGTTGCAGCATCGCTCTAATCATGCGGATTGACTCGGAACTAACCTCTTGCTTGCCAGTCACTCCAAATGCACGTCCACACCTCCTTAAACTACCACTAGAACTACTTCGACAGATACTACACGATGCAATCCTTTCTGACAATCTCAGAATGTACACGTTACCCTCTCGGTTGGCGCTCACTGCCTTTTGACAGGCATCTCTTCCCAATATTTAGGCGAGGTGAGCTCAATCATATGGTGTGCGTACACACTGGCGTCGTCCTGCATTTTGGGGCAAAGAACCCATGATACGCCGTGAATAAGACGAAAAGACTGTCGCAGGAAACTGATAACTGTTTATATCACATTTCAGTTATGCGCATGAACAAACAGCTCTACTCAACAGCCTTTTCCATTCTCTGGTCTGACTTCACCAAGCCACCTTCTCCAATCCCTAGGACAAGTGGGAAGCCAGCTGAGGTTCATACTGAAATAGAAATCACAGCTGGGGACGGGAAGTCATAAACCAGTAAGTAATCCCGATTCTCAATTATGTAATTGTCTTGTTAATGTTCTGTCTTTTAGTTATCCAATGGTCTGCTATACACATCATTGTCACGATTACCGACAAAAACCGGGAGAAAACACAAGAAGCTGGCACCTGGGCAAGTGCGGGGCCGCTTTGCAATCCTATTTATCTAATTCCGCTGTTATCGCCCGATGGCGGAGGTGATGGAGGAGGAGGAGGGTTCTCGAAACCTAAGCCTCCGCCAGTCGCACCACCAGGAATCGGTAAACTCACCAGGGGGCCAGGGAGTCCAGGGATACCGACGAGCAAAATGATGGGAAAGTCCACAAAATCAAGCACCAGCTCCTCGTCCTCATCCTCATGCTCTAGTTCTGCAATCCCTGTCTGCACCGGCTTGGTCCAAATCTTCACCCAACCAGACGCTGCAACCGCTGCAACCCAGACAAGCACAGCTTGTACCACAATTACTACGTGTAGTATCGGCACAACAACGCTGCAAACATCCGTGGTATCAGCGTGCATACGTATTACCCGGGCACCATTTCCCATATCAGCAGTACCTCTGAAGACGAGTACTTTGCCGGCTATGACTACTATGCCTCCTCACGGGCCGAATATCTCGAAGAGCAGTAACGTGAGTAACAATATCTCCATTTCCTCTACGTCGACGGATAGTTCAGATACATTACCCGTGACTTCGGTGACGCGTACGGATTGGAATGCCATCACTACACCGTGTTCTTTAGATATGGATGTATCGACACCCGTCTCCCTTTTCTAATCCGCATACCCATTTGGCAAAGCCTCCCAGTTCCTCATATCATACACTCAAGGCTAATTCTCACCGTAACACAACCATCAAGCCCGAAGAATCAAGACCCGTCACCGGCACATCCACAAGCTGTAACTGTGGCGCCCTCATGATCGACACCAACACAACCACCATATCCGGGGGATGGTATCTCGGTTGCGTAACTAGAGAGCCATGGGTCACGGTTTCGACCTCTGTTCTTCCTCCTCCTCCTTCTGCTCCCCCACCGCCTCCAAATCCATGCAAACCTTCACACGATAATTATTTCGGTGGTTTTACGGGCTTTGTAAGTTTTCTTTTTATGCTATTTTGTGGTAGGAGTAGGGGATTAATAGCAATAGAACGATGCTGATGCTTTGGGGTTTAAGATTGTTCAGGTCCGTGGACCAATTCTCACGACATGTATTTGTGAGAATCAGGAATTTGGATGCCGGAGTTGGTTCGCGTTTGTGGGACGGCAAAGCGTCCATATGACGTTACAGCAAAACCGCTTTTTGATCATCGGGAGTGGGAGGTAACGATTACTCGGTGGGCTTTCTTATACAGACCCTGTGATCAAGCAAGGAAATAAGGAAGCAGAAGTAGGTGGTGGAAAAAAGAATTCGGAGATAGGGAGGCAAGCGAACAAGACGCTGAAAGTGGGGAGCCGGGGATGGAAGGAATTGGCGTAGGAAGCAGAATGAAGCAGCTATAGTAACAACCTGAGCAACATACTCCAGAAGAGGTTCGAGATTGCGGACATGATGCCCTATACCTTTCCAATAACAAAAGAGATCCCATCATGTAAACTGGTATTTCGAAGACAGAAGGAGAAGAGCGTCGAATATCAGAGGTCGAGCGACAACAAAAATCTTCCAAGGCCGGTTGGATTGAGAAGTTACAAGCTATTCCAGAGATATCAGCATTGGTATATGTTCTCTGCTCTAGTACGAGAGCTCGGTTTCTTGTCCATTTGTCTCATTAGGTAGAATTGTAACTTTGAGCTAGGGATAGAATGCTGCAGGCATCTCGAGTTTTGGTGCATTCAAGCCGTTTTCAATATCCAGAGGAGGTGTAGAATAACTGGCTCGGAGACCTCCACAGAATCGTGGCTCGATATTCATATCCAAAAACCGAGAAAGTGTGCGATAAAACATGAGAAATTGAACTGATTGAACCAAGCCATTTCAGAGATATTCACACTGGTAGTCGAGCTTCACTCCAGTTTTAGGAGACGGTTTCTCATCCATCCGACTCACTAGCTCAAAATAAAAACGGGGGATTAGGAGATCGATTGCTGTAATTATTTCAAGTTTGGTGCAATTAAAATCTCATTTCTAGCATCTAATCTGCGCCTAAAAAAGGGGCTAGAAGTAGTTTAGGGGGTTGTGGGTCGCGGAAGGTATCCCGAAAGCGAGATCGCTCTTTACAGTACCTTTCTCAATATTGGGCGAGAGTGAGCTAGAATTACGACTTATATGACAGATCGTGCACAAGGCATCATAGGTATTAAAGAAATCTATTGACACTTCCGACTCATAGGAGAAACTGGCTATGTGTATCGAGAGAACCGACAACATATATGGAGATAAGATACAATGACGCAATCAAATCTGATAGAAATAAAGAGACCAGTTCGTGAAGATTCTAATACACCCGCAAATTCATGAGCTTGATGATGGTATTCACAACCTCCGTCAATTATCGAACGCTCGTATAACCGGCGAACTTCTTCCTCAGATCCAACTTTTCAAGTCCTTTTTATAAGTGATCTCGACTAGGGCGAAGATCCTCGGGATTTCAAGGACGACAGTGAGTTTGGATGGCTTCTGGGGCATAGTTCTTCATGTCCTGTATGAGCCGATCCTCGTCGGCATTTCCGAAGCCGGCAGTCGGGGCGGAGGCCGTGGGTAGAGGGTTGGAGTTTGGTTGTGGCTTCGAGAGGCCAAAGGTGCCGGGTTTCTTGCCTGTCTGGAATACCGTCTTTGATGGCTGGTGGGACGATGTGCTCGCAGCTGAATTGCTGTTCAGGATAGATCCGGATGATCCAATGAAGCCGCCACATGCAGTGCCAAAAGCCGAGTGAGCACCATGAGTTTGCTGATTCTGGACGTGTCAAACATAGCACCAGTACCGCGAGCATTCTTCTTCTTGCCGGACTGTTGGTTGGTGTCGGATCCGCAAGTCGACGACATGCAAGGGTTAGCTGTCAGCTGAGTTATGGAATTGAATGCGCTGATTCCCGCTGGAACGCCGGTGGCTGGTGCCGTGAAAGTCAAGGCCCCATTCAATAGCCCAGTTACTTTCTCGATGCCGATTCGCAGCTTATTTAGCTCATTATTGGGTTCAGTGTTCTTGCTGGGGAATCAGTGGAGCAGTTCCAGCTCCTTCAAAGGCTAGCCCAGGAGAATTGCCTCGTGAGGTGCAAAGAGTGGGGACATCTGAGTCAAGATTTAGTAGGCAGGGACGAGCATTCCATGGACTAGGAGTCTGGCTGAATTCCGAATGCTCTCTCGTCGTTTCCAACGCCCTCATGCGTTCGAAAGTTCTCATAATATGTGGGCCGAAGTCACCCAGTTGCTGAAGGGCAGTTCGGCGAGGGTCGGCAAATGATGATGCTGACTGGAGTGACGGAGCAGATGTGTAGAACGTAGATGTGCTGCGTGGTTGAGCAGCGAGCTGCTCAGCCAGATGGATACGCTGCTCGGTGTGAATGGAATCCAGCATTGCGATCACTTCCGGTGGACCGAGACATCTAGACAGCGTCATCTGGTTCCAACACTGCTACGTCGAGTAGATTGACTGGTTATAGGCACAGTGATTGCGCGATCTGGGAGGAATGTGTCAGGGTTTTGATGAGCGACTTCATCCACCAACGCCCAGGTATTGGCGGTCGTCAGATCGGTGACAGTACTGGCCAGCACCTTGGCGTAGTGGCGGGTAAGACACTGAAGAGACGGGCTAATGAAAAAAACATAAATGTGCAACATTAGATGTACTTACAAAGAACTATCTGTTCTCATCGGCCGGCCAGGCACAGTTGACGAGCTGCATAAGGGAAGAGAACTTCATGATGGAGACTGACAGTCTTTTGAGGGTGTGCAAAAGATGTGAAACGTCAAGTTGTAGGAAGGTCACTACAAGATGCAGTAGTGAGACGTCGGTGGGAGTTCAATGTGAGGTAGGAGGTGGTACGAAGAAGTAGAGAAGAGGTAGCGCGTCTGATCAAATATGTGTTCGAAAGAGGCAGGACGCGTGCACTGAGGTCACTGAGGCCGAATTACAATAGCACGAAAATCATTGTGTGAACCTATAGCGAAGGGCGGTGTCCGTGTTCGAGTCCATAAATTCTCATTCACCGTTGGTTATGTAACGCTTGACACGGGTTGATGTCATGTGAAAAATTTCTTCTCACAGTGAAGTCGGGACACATACCTGCTAAAATGATCCTGTATCGCAGTAGGGAAAGGCTTTCCATATGGCTGATATGCTCTTTCGCGCCTTATCAAAGTCTCTTTCACTCATTATTCTGACACTTTCAAATGTAACCGCCTTCACGATGAGATGCCCTTTGCTCTAGGAAAGTCACTGTATTACATTACCTCAAGAAAGCTTTGACTGGACATGCTTCGTGGATTGTTATCCCGCAACGTGATTCGGTCTCAAATGTTTGTTTCCCATTCATATTAAATGATTTCTCGATTTCTAATTCTTTCGGCATGCTAGCATACTCTCAAATATTTAAACGCGTCTTAAGGGCCTTCCAAATATAGCAAATCGCTCGAAAATCTCTTCCTTATTCTTTTCGAATGACAACTCTATCTCGAAGAGACTTCCCTGTACCTTCAAGTCGACATTTGCGGGAGCCAAGGATTCTCCACCTTGTGATTATAAGAGTACCAAATATACATACAGAGTTAGTAATGCTAGCGGAGATAAGAGTCATTCACTTTAGAATGGTTCATTTGATAGGGAAACGATTGTGAGGATCGGAGACTGGTCATTCAAACGGAGTGATATATGAAGCTCCCATAATTTGTTTATTGACGCGAATGATAACTATAAGAGGTTTAAAGAGGCCAAAGATGTGGTGACGCTTTAGTGAGAGAGGGGATGCCATAGAAACAGAACTTGGCTTTGTGGACTGGTGATACTGAGAAAATCCCTTAATTTCTCAGCAGGTGAGACCCTGGAAGTTATTTGATTAGAGTACATACCGTCCTATTGGCTGAACTGCCTTTCCATTCAGCATCTACATCTTGGCAACCCGGTTAGACTAGCACTCGCATTCCGCGGGTTCCGATTGCAGTCGGCTCGGATCGCATATATTCCGCCTTTCCAGTATATTAATGTGCTAGAGCAGGCTCCAAACGAATGGTCCTCTCGTTCTATTTCCACTAAAACAAATTCGACCGGATCGGGTAGACCTCCATGCCTACCTTAGCACTTGCCGGGGGGACTTCCCCTAGCCTGGGTAGAGCTATTATTACTACTCTTCTCTCTCAACGCCCTGTCATATGGAAGATAGTCATTCTCTCGCGGTCCTCCCATATACCCTTTTGGCTCCGTGCAGTTGATCAAGCCGGCACACATAGCCAGATATGCGCGGTTGACTACCATTCCATGGAATCCTTAGCGTCAGCCTTGAAGGGTGTTCACACAGTTGTTTCCGTAACCTCCGCAATCGATGGAACACAGGCGCAGATACAGATAAACCTACTTAATGCAGCAGTCAAGGCAGGCTGCGAGCGCTTCGCGCCGTCACAGTGGGGATTTGGGCTGAGGGGATGGGAAAACGTCGAGACCACAAAGTGGGCTTTCGATGGTGTGTGGGAAGAATGCATGAAGCATAAGGACAAGATCGAGTGCGCCAGATTCAACGTCGGCTCCTTTATGAATTATCTGGGTCACGGGATATATCCAGTTGAATCGTTTTCTGAGATTGATGTGGAGACACAGATGCGACAGTTAAGAACGGGAAGGGGATATATGGTTGGTGAGGACCAGGCTTGTCAAGGCCTGTCGCGGCAAGGGGATCTGAGGGATGGCTCAGGCGCGTTTCTGATTGGACTTAAGAACGGCATCGCAGAGCTCCCTGTTAAAGACGATGGTCAGTGGCCTCGGATCACAATGACAATGATGAAAGATGTTGGATATTTTGTTGCAGCTTCCTTGGATTTGCCGAAGTGGAGGCAGAATATGAGCATGGTGGGTGACACACTTACTATGGGCGAGCTACTTGCTCATGCAGAGGCTGTTACTGGAAAGAGATTTCAAGTTGAGACGATAAAGCGGGAAGATCTGGAAAAGAGGTTGGAAAACATTGCGCCAGATGATTTCATGGGACGAATGTGGGTCGAGTTCAAGCTTGCATATACCAGGGACTTGGATGATGAAGTGGTGTTGGATCCGGTAATGAATAGGCTCTGCCCGAAGGTGAAGCCTACAACAGTTCGAGAGTATATGGAAATGTTCTGGACTGGCAGATAAAGCAGAAAAATAGTGAAATTAAATCAGATTGCTGAATGAGCAATGTTAGCAAGTTCGAAGATGCTTATCCCGGAGCTGCGACTCTCGCCGAAGACGCCTTGGATTCCTCTGGATAACCAGCCAACGAGCTGAAACGTGCGCATCGGCATATTGAAAAAATGGATGGCAAAACCAATGCCTCGAGGGAGTAGCATACTCAGGAATTCAAACAAGGCGAGGATGTTATGAAAAAGTGAGGCAAGAGACGGAGATGGCAGTAAAGATAAAGTTGATGCAGAGTATGATTCCGTTAGCCGGTGCTGAAGAATACGCATTGAAATTCCTCCAATACGCTTAGCCGGTAGACGGTTTCCGGTGAAAAGGGTCGATGGTTGCCAAGAATGCCGGATTTTTGATCTAGTTTTTAGGGCTTCCTTGTGGGGCCATGGCTTTCCCTTGTTGGTTCCCAGGATCTTCAAAATATGGACCGGGTGAATCATCGCAAGCCGTAAATCCGGTGAAGACTGGTTGACGTCGCACCATGAAGCAGCTTTACAGGTTCCTCAGGTTCGAAGCCTCACTTTTCGTCGTTCCGTCCCGCTCAAATCGGTAGGAATTTTCTGAAAGAGGTAAGGCAATCTGAGAATGGTTAATGATTCGCTTCTCCCAGATCCAATCTCTCAATACGTGTATTTGTGGTGGCACTAACATAGCGGTTACTCTGCCGACCAGCACGACTTTGTAACGTCCGCTTACCGTTTCTTGTCAATGTCAAAGAATCCTACGTAGACTACATCGTTTGGCGGCAATCGTCTTCCGAAGTTCCGTCGGAAGATCTTCGTCTCCACGACACAAGTCCAGGCAAAGCAAATGGTGATCCAATACTCCGAGGAAGCCGAAAATTCACATGTGCATACAGCTAGAAGTAGTTGGCTGGCTGGGTATCCCTTCTAAGTTATTCTCATGGTAAATTCCGGGGTCCATTGCAGCATTATGCCCCCGGGATTTCGGTGTTTGATGTGAGTTCTCGATGACCTGCACGCATGTCAGCAAATTGTATCTGGGTCGATCCCGCATGTTGCATAGTCGTATTAAAGGCTAAATTCAAGGTTTAGATCTCACATATGCCAGACACGATTCTGGGTTTCTCAACTAAGCTCTTTTAAGTCGCTCACATCTCTCTAATTTGTCTAAGTATGAAATCTATTCATCATTGTTCAACTGCTCCACGGAACACACTGCGTTTCAAAGCCACAGTGCCTTCGCAAATAAATGAGGCTCACCTGCGTATTCACCTTGATTTAGACTTTCCCAAGTCTAGCAATCCCCGTGCTGATGCAAAAATTGCTCTTACACAGCTTTGCGGTCCCTGACTCGCTGCATTTCCCCATCCCTACTAGTCTCACTACCTGTCCCTTCCAACTCTTTCGGTGTTTCCTCTTCGCCTCAAGCTCCAGATGTGCGCCTGGTTTTTCTGCGGAGAGATCTCTCTTATCTAATCGCTGTTGATACATTTCGTGTTGTTTCAAAATATCGAATTAATCGCCTCACTCTGGGTCTACAAGTCCTATGGCTACCATACCATTCAATGAATGCGAAAGTCGATCATCAAGATGCGATGGGGATATCCCTATTACTTGACATGCACGCGCGGTACAATAGAGTCGCGGTATATCTATGCAACACTCCAGTGAGAACTGTTGGAGTGGAGCATACTTCTTAGTCATTTCTGCGTTCTTGCACTCCAAGTCGGGCTGTATCAGAGTTTTTCCTTTTACTGTATCTCTACTACCATGACGACGGGTGCCCATAAGGGCTCTAGGCAGCTCAATGCCTAAGTTTGCATTTCTATTACCTTCGCGGCTGCTACTATTACATTAGGTTC
Source organism: Zopfia rhizophila CBS 207.26 (assembly GCA_010093925.1). NCBI lineage: Eukaryota > Fungi > Ascomycota > Dothideomycetes > Zopfiaceae > Zopfia > Zopfia rhizophila. Next base: position 1,102,242 of record ML994612.1, on the reverse strand, counting down.
GCGGCTCGTTGCAAGACGTCTCACGAAGCTCCAGCTCTTGTATGATGATTACCTTGCCATAATTGCATTTATATGTGCTGCAGTCTGGTCAGACCTGGTATTATGGTGTGAGTATTAAAATTAGCAGAAATCTTTTCTCCAAAACTCACAAATACAGGGCTTCAGATTGGCTTGGCGCTTCACCCTGATCAGATCAATCTTTCTGACAACTATGTCCTTAAGAGATCGCACCTTATCCTATGGAATATCGAACTGACCTATGTCTTCTCCCTCCATTTCTCTAAATTGGCCATTCTCGCCTTTTACTGGCGCATGTTCAAGACTTCGAACATCAAAGATTCCGATCAGAACCCTAATCGGTTGTACGATCATATGGTTCAACATACGAGTACGTATTCAATGGTCTCTAAGTCGAGAAGGACACCGAGTTTCAATAAACATTCATGGCCATATTCCACTGCGTTCCCGTCCAAGGATTCTGGGATAAGACGATTAAAGCGACATGCAGGATTGACGACTTAGAGTTCTTCTTCGGCACAGTGCTCACGCACTTCATTGATGTGTCTATTTTGACCTTGTCTATCATGCAGGTCCGGAAGCTCCAGCTACCAATGCCGCAAAAACTGGGCATCATGGCGATGTTCATGTTCGGGGGGTTTTGTCTGTGTCGCTTCCATCGTCGTCCTCATTTACTCTCTCGCTTACGACCAAACTTCGCGTCAGATGCCATGGAATATCTCCCCGGTCATCATGTGGAGGGCCATTGAAGTCAATCTGGCTATCGTATCTGGTATGTGATATCCTTGCTTCCGTCGGGTCTTCGTGTCCATGCCACTATTATTGACGCTTCTCTTCTCAGCCTGCCTCCCAATGCTCCGCCTAATTGACCTCATCAGGGCTTCCAACAGTCCGTAATCTACGGCCCGGTCAATCTCAGAGGCCAATTACGGGTCAAAATCGAGTTACGTACGTACGGATAAGTAGTTTTGAAGCCAATTACGGCCCGTAACCCCGTAGTACGGGTCACGTGATAGCGTTTTCGACGCTGGAGAGTTCTCCAGAGGGTATGTCAAGTGTAGTAAGCGCAGGGAGGCCATTAATGTATGATGTAAGCTCAGCTAAATCACTCTTTACTACGCCGTTGCGCAGCCAGTTCTTCTGTAGTTGTAAGGCCTCGATTGTAGCGCTGCTGAGTGAGTTCCTGTCGTCAGTAACTGTCCTCCTAGCTGTACTGAAAGCTCGCTCACATTCGCAGCTTGTGCAGGGGATTGACAGGAAGTCGAGGGCTATCCTGAAGAGAGTAGAATAGTCCTTCTTACCCTTTTTCAGCCACCAGCGAAGCGGCTCGTTAATAAGCTCATCTCCCTTCTCCAGGTCCTCGCGAAGGGTACTGTAGTATAGCTCCAATTCATTTACTCTCTGAGCTCGTTTGTAGCCTTTGTCGCCCGTAAGATAGTAAAATCAACTGATAGTGTCCTTGCATATCACTCATCGTGATAGCTGCCGCCAGGGACCTTCTATTGTGTTGGTAGAGGTTGTCTTATCTCATCCTCTTCATCCTCTGCCGTATCAAAGTACGTTTTGAAGACTTTCTTCATTGAGGCTTCAGCCTTTTTGTGGTAGGTAGGGAAGTTCTTTTAGTGAGTTTTAAACTAGGCTAATCGGAAGGCAGGATGAAGAATTGTAGTGACAGCGTAGTAAGAAGGATTTGGGTCAATTATCAACGTTTTCCAGTATGTAGTCAGCTTTTTAGTTCCAAATTTGACAGCGTTTTTTAAGAAAGAGTCGTCTAGCTTATTAGCTAGTATAGTAGCCATCTTACGGAGATCCTCATCAAGCTGCTGCAAATTCATAATTGTCTGCCATAAGAAGCTAAAGCCGGATTTGCTTATACTACCCTTAAGATACTTTGTTATCTTGTAGAAGTTTTCTAAAAAGTCTATGAGGTGTTCAACTTCATCCCACTCTTCATCTAATAGCCCATTAGTAATAGAATTGTAACCTGACTCTTTATTCTTATTTTTATTAACTAAACTACACTATTAGTGAGTAAAATGTTTGATTACATTGCAGAGCTTAAAACAGCATAAAAGCATGAGATAGATTAAGTACTAATAAATTCTACTATTCTTAACTAAATTAAGTGTGCTAAAGCTCCAAATTGGATCCTTCTTACTTAAATCCTTTTAGATTACAAGAAATAACTCTTGCTGCTTATGTAAGGATAGTACTACGTTAATAAAATTATATAGTTTGCTAATAATACTACACTTATAGAATATCTTAAACTAATCTTAAGGAGTAGCTTGAGTTAACTTTTTTTTAAATTTACTTTTTTTTAAATTTACTAACATCCTTTTGTTACGAACGGTAACAGAGCGACTGACGATTCAGTCAGAAAGGTAACTGCACCTGAAGAGCTAAGGGAACTGGCGGCAACAGCCAATAAAGCTCTAGAATAGAAACGTATGTTTGAGCTTAAAAGAAAGAATTATAAGCGGATATGAGACGCACTAGCACAGGCTAAGGCACAGGCCAAGAAGCAAGGACAGAGATACGGAACCATATGGGGAGATTCGGAGTATCCTGTTATGTGATAAGGAGAAGCTTGGTAGATAGAGGAGAAGCAAGGTAACAGAACCTCTGGCAGCCTCTAGCAGTATCTAATATACTTCCAATTGGTATATAATGTACGCACGGAGGATCTACTATAAGTATGAGGCATCAGACAGTTCATGATTACTTTTAATTCTTTGTAGTTACTCTAAAATTAAGATTCGCACCTTAAGTAAAATAGTTTAATACTATCTTATTAGACTTTAACTTACTGTATTCACTTCTTTCTATTCTTATTAAGTTAACTAACTTCTACTAAGTCTAATAAGCTATCTAATCTGGAAGTAAGAGAACTAACTAAAATATTACACAGTTAGTTAGATAGCTAGTTACTAGTATAATTTACGTTAGTAAGTTAGTAACCTGTAATATTATAATTATCATCTTAAAAGAGTAAAAAAAGCAGTTAGATAGATTCTAATAACTAATTATTAAAAGTCTATAATAACTTATTATAAGAATAAATAAGAACTTTACTTGTTAAAAGAAAGCAGTAGTGAAGAAGAAGTTATAGTAGAATTTTTATCTATAACTAGAAATACATCTAGAGGAACTAAGAGTATATAATAAATTATTTAAAAATAAAAAATAGCTATTATAGAGCTATGTAATACTCTAATAAACCTATAATAATAAGTTAAAATAAATTAAGAAAAGAGAACAGCAAAGATACAGTCTCCTAAAAAATTTAATAATAATTAGAATAAACTTAAGATCTTTATAGCAGTAATAGACCTATACTATTATTTTAATTAAAAATTCTTTTTAACTAATTAGGATTAGATTCTAGTAGTTGATATAAATATAATAGATAAAGTTATATAATAGTTTAAACTATTAGTAAGAAATTACCTAGCTAACGGAGACCCCAATTTAGGAGTAACAGAATTAGTTAATTATAATAATAATATATAATAAGCTTTTAGAAGTTATAAGTGCTTTAAATAAGAAATAATTATTATTTTTAGGAAAATTAATAAAGAAATAGAAGTAATCTAAAAGCTTTAGTAACTTAAGTAATAAACATTAGCAACTAATTATACAACAGAATTTAAATAAATTTAATTATAACTTAACTAGGCGGACTAACTATTGGTTATAATATACTATAAAAAACTAAAAAATAAAATTAAAGATAAAATTTCTAGAGAAAAATAGTTAAGTATTTTACTAGGAATTATTAAGTAAGTAGTGATTATTAATAATTACTAGTACTAACAAAAGCAAGAGAAAAAAGCACGTGAAAGACTAGTAATCTATATATCTAAAAAGAATAAGAAAAATAACTAAACCTATAATAAAATAGATATTAATATTAAATAGATATTTATTAGAAAAAAGTAAGGAAAGTAAGTTAAAAAATAAATAGAATACTACACACATAAGGCCTGTTTAGAATATAGAAAACAAAAACACTTTATTAAAGACTATAGATAATAATAATTAGATATTAAGAAGACTTACGTTTAGACTAAAGTACTAAAAGAAATTAAAGTAGCTATAGTCTAAATAGAATAGACATAAAACATAATAACATAAAAGACTATTATATAATAAATCTAAAAGAAGTAATATTAGATCTACGGGAGTTATATACATCTTAAATAGAAATATAAAATATTATATTAGTAGATTAAAGATTATCTAGCGGGATAATTTAATAATATAATTACTATAATACAAGAAACAGCAATTCAACAACATAATACTAAAACTAAAAAAGAAATATAATAATTCTATAAGATTACAGAGTAGGAAGGCGGACCCTTCCGAAAAAAAAAATCAAAAGTTTAAATAAAAAAGAAATTATAAGATAAAAGAAAGAAAAGAATTTATATTTATAATAATTATATAGTAAGTATACTAAGGATACTATTAAATATATAAATTAGAATACTACTAAAGAAAATACTATATCACTAAATACTAGAAAGTTACTTTAGAAGATGGAATATATAAATACTAATAAGTACTATAATTAGCAGAAAATAAGTAATATAAAAAACTAAGTAAATAAGAATTAGCTATATAGATAAATAAAATTTATAAATAGATATTTATACTAGTTATAACTAATGCAACGTACTACTACCTTATTAGATATTTAAAAGTAAGATAAGATTAGAATAAGAAAAAAAAAAAAGCCCCTTTACTAATCTTATAAATATAAAACAATAATACTATAAACAGAGTAATAAAACGGAAATGCTAGATATATACAGTACTAGATTATATAGAAATAAACTATAAATAGAATAAACATACTATACGTATTAAGAGATTAAGAATAAGAAAAATACTATAACAGCTAGCTAATAAAAAAAAACTTAATTTATAATAAGAACTAGTTTACATGAACTTAGAAGATAAACTACAGGATCCAAAATCAGACTAGTATAAGTAATTATTATAGAATAAGTACTAGATAGAATATTAATTATACTAGGCTGAATACTATTAAAAGAGATAGTTAGCTACAGAATTATATAAAAAGCTCATATACCAAGAATGCTTCTTAGAATAGAAATGCTAGGATTATAAAGAATAGGCTAAAAACGTATATAAAATACTTAATAAGAAAATATACTAACTCTAGAAATATCTAATCTATAGACCTAAAGAAGAAACACTAAAGAAGTAACTACCACTTAGAAGTTAACTATAAATAAAAAACTAAAAAGCTAGTAGCCCATAACTAAGCTACTAAAGAGCTAAGAACTAAAAATTAAAAGGAATATAATATTTATATATATATAATTAAACTAAAAGAGACATAAGAATAAGCTATATGTAAATATATATATTAATAGTAATTAAATACTAGTACTTATAAATAATAGGGCTAGTAAAACACTAATATTAAATAAGTAAATATAAAGATACTAAATACTAACTAAAGTTTTAAATAAACTTGTGTGAGTAAGATACATAGATAATAGTCTAACAGCATTTAAAAAAAGTCTAATTAATTTTAAAATATAAAATATAACTATTTAGGTAGCAGGTTACTAAAATAACTGCTGTGTTAAAATCATAGATTTAAGTAGTAAGTATTTTATCTTAAGATAAAACTAGCTAGCACGATAAAACCTAACTATTAATTAGAAAAGAAAAACTATAGGAATTAGAAACAACTACTATAGATAGTAATAATAGATAATAATATAAATAAAGAGAATAATACTTTATAATACTAAATTCATTATACTAAAAGAATACTAAGAGGAATTCGGAGAATGGTTCTTTAAAGAAGCTAAAGATTAATTACTAAAATATTAAAACTAGAACTATAAAATCATGCTTAAGAAGGAAATAGATTTAAAACTAGAACTATTATACTAGCTATTTATTAATTAATAAGAAGAGTTACAACAGTATCTGAATAACAATCTAAAAAAGAAATATATTTAAATAAGTAAAAGTAAAATAGCATTACTAATACTCTTTATATTAAAAAAAAATAGTAAGTTATAATTATGTATTAATTATAAACACCTTAATAAAGCTATAGTAAAAAATTATTACCTAATACTACTAATATTAGAACTTATAAATAAACTTAGAGAAGCTAAGTAGTTTAGTCTCTTTAATATTAAAAATAGATACTATTATATATAAATAGCTGAAAAACACGAGTGGATGACAGCATTTAAAATAAGATATAAACTATTTAAATATCTAATCATGCTATTTAGACTCACTAATGTACTAGTAATATTCTAAATAATTATTAACTATATACTAAGAGAATACCTAGATGTATTTATAATAGTATATTTTAATAATATGCTTATATACATAAACGGAACGCTAAAAGAATATATTAAGTATACTAAAAAAATACTAAGAAAGCTTAAGGAACATAAGCTATATATTTAAACAGAAAAATATATATTCTATAGAATAGAAATTAAGTTCTTAGGATACTTAGTATTCCGAGATGGAATAGCAGTTAACTTAAATAAAGCTAGAGATATTCTATCTTAGCTAATACTAATAAATATAAAAAAAGTTTATTCTTTTCTCGGATTTACGGGTTTCTGCTGATAATTTATTAAGAACTACTTAAAAATTATATTACTTTTAATAGAATTACTTAAGAAAGATTAATAATTTAAGTGGGAATAACATAAGAAAAATGCTTTCAGAATATTAAAAGAAATATTCTAATAACTACTAATATTAAAGATATTTAATTTATGACTTTAAATGGAGATATATATAGATATATTAGATAGAGCTACTAAAGCCGTCCTATTATAAGTATAGAATAATAAATAAAAATATCTAGTAAATTTCTTATCTTATAAACTCACAACTGCTAAGTTAAACTATAATATCTATAATAAGAAACTATTAGTAATAGTTTAAGTATTTAAGAAATAGAAATATTACTTAAAAGAAGCTAAGTATTAGATTATTATATATTCAGACTATAAAAATCTAACAGTATTTATAATAACTAAGAAGCTAAATTAATAATAGATTAGGTAATAAAAACTAGTTTCTATTTTCAACTTTTAAATACTTTATAAATTAGGAAAAAAAAACACGGTGGCTGATACACTTAGTTAATAAATAAACCATATAAAAAATATATTAGAGATTTATAATATAATACTTAAATAGAGATAGGACGGATCCCTAGGAAGCTTATAATTAAATATTAAAACAATAGTCATTATCAAAAATACCTAAGAAAAATAAATAAAAGATTTTAATAATAGATAACTATAATAGAACCTAGACTAAGGAATAATTTACGTATTAGATATATTATAAACTAAACTTATTAAAAATTAACACTCAGCTGAAATGCACAGACATTAAGGAATTAAGAAAACTATAGAATGAATTAATAGATATTTTTGGATTCCTAGAATATAGAAAAAGGTCAGAACTATTCTTTTAAAATGCATTAAGTATAAAAAGAATAAGACATTAAGATATAAGGAATATAGACTTATATAACTAATTCCTTTACCAGACTGACTATAGGAATTAATTATAATAAACTTTATTATAAAAATACCAATAATAACCACCTTTTAAGGCTAATAGTATGATATAATACTAGTTATAGTAGACTAACTTATAAAATACATATACTTTAAGCTAACACACACGGAGGTTAAAGTAGATAAATTAGTGATATTACTAATTAAACTCTTAATAGTATAATATAAATTACCATAAGAATTCATCACAGACAGAGATAAATTGTTTATATTAATATTTTAGAAGATGTTTATAGGGAAGCTAGGGGCTAAACACTGCTTTTTAATAGTATTTTACCTATAAACAGATAGACAGACAGAACGAACAAACCAAACACTAAAGTAATACCTATAAATATATATTAATAAATAGTAAGATAATTAGATTGACTTATTACTGATGGCTGAGTTTACATATAACTCTGCAAAGTCATTAACAACAGAAAAATCATCATTCTTTGCGAACTATGGTTATGAGCCTACGGCTTATCAAGAACCACGGAAATTAGACAAGATATTAGAATTAATAAGGATAAAAGTTAAGAAGTTACAGTAACTCTACTAAGAAATAGCAGAAAAAATTACCCAGAAAGGAGTCCTCAGTAAATAACAGAAAGACAAATTTAAAATTAAGGAACTAATCTTTAAGGAAGGGGATAAGGTTTTCCTACTATGAAAAAATTTGGAAATAAAATAACCATTAAAAAAAACTAGATCACATCAAATTGGAACCATTTAAGGTAAAAAGACAAATAGGACCTGTAAATTACAAACTATAACTACCCAAGAACACGAGAATTCACTTAGTTTTTTATATTTCAAGATTGGAACCAGCACCACAAAGCGCTAAACTATAGACAAGACTCAAACTCAAGGAAGACATGACTAAGTATGAAGTCTAATAAATTCTAGACTACCAGCAGTTTAGGCGTTAGTGGAAGTACTTAGTTAGATAGAAGAATTATAGACCTGAAGATAATACGTGGGAGCTAATTAGGAACCTAAGGAACAGTTCAGAGCTAATTAACTAGTACTATTAGATAAGCCAGTAAGGGCTTACTTTAAGGCTGTATCTCAAGAATAAGACGATTGCAGCGCATTCTAATTAAGACTGAAAAATAAGGAAGGCGAAGCAGTAGACAGGGAGGAAGCTTAAACTATAGGTTATAGTATGTAAGTTTCTTAACCCTGAAGACAAGCCTCTTCCTCTTTAGGGGCTTGGATCTCATGAATTGAGGCCATCTCCTGATTAAATATTTCTTTCTCTTTTAAATCTACTTGCGTGAGCTTACGACGAAGTCGTAATTCACAAGCACAAAGTTCAGAACACTAATCTTTGATGGAATTAAGCTGACAACAAAGCTTTGCCTTATCGTGGTTGAGACGATTCCATTTGGATTACAACACAATTAGATCACACTTCACATTGTGGTCGGCACAGGCTGAGTAATAACCAGAACTCAGGTTCACAAGGCAGTCATCGCCTTGACGGGAACAGTTCGAGTAGGGTGTCAGCATGTAACAGGGTTCACTACAGATCCTTGAAGCTAGGCAGTAAGCACGTATTAGAGATGACTTAGGACGTGTTATCGTTAGGAAGCTGGGCAGAAAAGAAAGGAAGCTGAGGGTCTTACAGCCTAGAACACAGAGCAGAAGACTTGCTGCCTTTATACTACTTATAGAAAGAGAAAACTATCTTCCGAGACGAAGACTTAGAAGGAGGGGATAGTGTTACGAATAGTAATAGAGTGACTAATAATTCAGTTAGAAAGGCAACTGCACCTGAAGAGCTGAGGGAACTGGCGGCAACAGCCAATAAAGCTCTGGAATAGAAACGTATATTCAAGCTTAAAAGAAAGAATTATAAGTGGGCACGAGACGCACTAGCATAGGCTAAGGCACAGGCCAAGAAGCAAGAACAGAGATACGGAACTATATAGGGAGATTCGGAGCATTCTATTATATAATAAGGAGAAGCTTAGTAGATAGAGAAGGAGTAAGGTAATAGAACCTCTAGCAGCTCTAGCAGCCTCTAGTAGTATCTAATATACTTCTAATTAGTATATAATATACGCACGGAGGATCTACTATAAGTATAAGGCATCAGACAATTCATAATTACTTTTAATTCTTTATAGTTACTCTAAAATTAAGATTCGCATCTTAAGTGAAATAGTTTAATACTATTCTATTAGACTTTAACTTACCGCATTTGCTTCTTTCTATTCTTACTAAGTTAATTAACTTCTACTAAGTCTAATAAGCTATCTGATCTAGAAGCAAGGAAACTAACTAAAATGTTATATAATTAGTTAGACGGCTAGTTACTAGTATAATTTACGTTAGTAAGTTAGCAACCTATAACACCTTTCTATATATAATAGCTTTAATAATAAGGTTAATTATGTGACTAGTACAATAAATTTAATTCTTAGCAGTAAAAGTAAACTTAAGTATATTATTAAGGCCTTAAATAAACTTTAAATTATTATTAGTTATGTTATTACTAATAAAGCAGTTAAATTTATTAAGAATATTATATTTCTTTATTACTATTATAGTAACTTGAGCCTAGTTAATACTAGTATAATTACTAAAAAGATTTCTAAATCCTATAAAAAAATCCTGTTAATTAAAATTGCTATTTAAAATATTAGTAAATATATTTACTATATAGTAAAGACTTACCTATAAAGTGTACTACTACACTTAGAAAAGATAAATAATTAGGTAAAGTCTAAATATTAATACTAAAGCTTATTTTACTATATAAGGAGCTTAGTAGTGCACTAATCTTTTTCTTTCTATTCTTTAGTACTAACATAATATAGTTTAAAAGTAATATAGATAATTATAAAAAGGCTATAAGAAAATTAAGTTAGTTTTAAATAAGTAAACCTTAAGTTACTATTAAAGTAGCATATTTAAAGAATTAATTTTATATAATAACTTAGTTAATATAGGCCTTCTGTAATGTATCTTTCTATTAAGATATATAAGAAATAGTTCTTTTAGTGCCTACTATGCTTAATATAGCTTACTAAGAATCTATAGATAACTTAAGTAAATCTAGTAGAAGTCTTTTTTCTATATTAATCTAATAGTAATTAAGTAAATGTCTGGTAATATGTATAGTTCTATTAATAATTTTAGTAGTACTAGTTAACTTTTAAAGATAACAGGTTTTATAAAGCTATAACTTTATCTTTAAGCTATTATCCTTAGTATACTGTAAATCTATGCCATATTTATATACCTCTAATCTCTCTTAATTACTATAAAATTGGCTTTTATGTTTTATATAATAGCTAATTTAATCTGCCTTTAGCTTCTTCTAACCTTAGTATATATTATTCTAGTTAATTTCAAAGTATAGACTATAGTTTACTTATAAAATAGAAAAATTATATAATTATAAGCTGATAAAGATAGTAGATAATAGAGTTCTTTTATAGAATAAGAATTAAAATAACAGAGGTAATATAGCGCGGGCTTTTTAGAGCTATTTTAAAGTAATAAAATAGTTAATCTAGGTACTAGAATTACTAGAAGAAGATTAGGTAATAGTAATATACTTAGAAGAGTAATTTTAAAGGTATCTATCTAATAACATTATTTATGTTAATAAAATCCTAGAATAAGAGTACATCTTAAGGTGTATTTTAAAATATTAAGAAAAATCTATATAACATAAATTAACAATCTTCTGGTAGATTACTTAGTAATTTATTAAGATATTTTTATTACTATAAAAAATCCATCTAGATAGTAGTCTACTTGTAATTTTTTAGCCTTAAGTATAGTCTTATAAGTTAAAATTAGCTATTACGGCTCTATAGGTTACGTAATTTATAAATTTATACTATACAAAGCTATACTATAGCCTATTAAAAGTACTAGACCTTATTTTATATACTAATCTCTTTTTAAAGGCTCCTCTACTGTATATAGCTATATATTTAAATAAGTGCGTATAAACTCACTACGCTTATAATTACTAAGATAAATAAAATTAAGAAATTAAATTTATTACTATAAAAGTAACCTCCTGCTAGTCGGATATATAGTTAGCTGGCTTTATATTTTTATATTATATATAGCCTCCGCTCGCACTCTAGATTCTTAGGTTCTTAGTATAATCTAGTTTAGTCTCTTATCTGCTTAATAAGCTCTAATTCTGCTTACAGAATTCAACGCACTAACATGCAGGTGCTATGCAGAGTAGTAGGTCTATTAAAAGTCATTTAGATTACAACACTTATAAAGAGATGGCGGAACATGGAATGAGGACTGTAATTATCAGAGCAGCTAAAGACAAGGAACCGGGTGTGTGAGGTAGTGTTATGAAGGTAGAGAATAGCTAGGGAGAGATGAGAGATATCGTGGTTGCGAATGAGATTGGTGTTAGGGTGTCGAGGGCTGATTGAGTTTTAACATAAGAATAGAATGTATATCTGAGGCGTTTTATGATACCTAGTATATCACTAAATCGAAAACTTGTAGTACAGATCTTTGAGGCCTCGTGGAGTCACGACATATTAGGTAGAAAATTTGCAAAACAACTTAATCAACATTACTGACTCAAGCCCTTTGTTTTGGGAGGAAGACTTTCTGGTGAGACCTGAGCTTTACATTAGCGACTAGCGTGTATCTGCCCTCTAATAAAGATGCGCAAGGGCCTCGCCATACAGCTCTAAGTCAGCTATAGGCTTTCGCTTTATATTGGTGTCTTTCTATACTTATGAGACTAAGGCTTCTATACGCGTCTAGCTTCAACCTGCTGCACAAATAGACGCTTAAGGATAATTCATATAGTCTAGAAAATTCTCACTCTTGTTATAAGCTATCCTGATAGACGTGTGAGTTTTTGGTAGATTATGTTATAGGTCAATATCATCAGTCCACAGACTCAAATTACTCTTACATCCGGGATGAGTAAATGTGCACTATAACTCTGGAATAGATCAATTACTTTACTCTTCTTTAACTGATTCGCCTGCCTAAATTCATGTTCTATTTTGTGCACCCTAATTCGCTCTTCGCAACTCTAAGTAACTAAACCTGCAACAATCGCCTCCGACACTAAATTGCATTCTGATATCGCAATCAAATTCAGCACTGAAATGTCTCAACGCTACTGGAAGATGATGTGGACAAAGAGCATTGTCCCTACCTGAGAGTTGAGCGTAATCATAGAGCTACCTCTCAGTGCATTATGAAATGGTTTGTATACGAAGAGTGAACGCAACGTGTGCTACCTTTAATTAATACGGCCGTATCAGGACTATATATAAATCACTTCCTGATGTCATATTCGTGCGTCGTTTACCATCTAACGGTGTTTGGCGCTCGTAGACATTCACAGCGTAGTAAACCATTCACAGTCACTTCCCACTTGGGTCTAGCTTGGTCAGTTCCATTAGTACCTGCCTTCTATTTGAACTGCACATATACTCTTCCCTTCTTCTCCAAGACAACTAACAGTCACCTCCCGACCACAACCACAAGCTCGATCCCTAGATCAGATCTGCGGTTCGGAGTTACAATATAACTACGCACACATTTCAGCTTTACACATTCTTTAATAATACCATTTTTAACCTTCGTCAAGAACGCGGTCGGCGCTGTCCGCAATGCTGCTGGGGCGCTTTTTGGTCCGGAAGTTCAAGGGGAAAACATTGAGGAAGTTCACGTCCTCGTCGATGCTCTTCCAAATGTCCAATACTCGCCAACTCATACACCGTTCAGGGGTAATCAGACGCGCCGCCCAGTTTTGCAAGACAGCAATCCGCGCCCGACATGGATGGACCGTCAGCAGCAACGGCATAACCGCTTACGCAGGGAGCGAGCAGTCAGCCACGAACTCCCTGGCAAAACCCATATCTCGGGCTCATCGGCTGGACGGTCATTTGAATGTCTGCAGACGAAGAAAGAGGCTCATAAAGAGGTAAATTGGGCCAGGCTCAAACGGCATACGGAGGAGGATGCCGACAGTAGATGCCCACCAGAATGTCGGCCCAACCGTGATCACCACTCTCGCCACCCTCCAAACCACTACCATCTCCACTCGAGTCAGCTTTGTGTCCATCTCCCGGCTCGCCCTTGATCGACCGAATCAACTCTATGCGCCGATCATGGGACAGAGTTAGTCCAAAACTGTACATTCTATCCGTCCCAAATGACCACCACCTGCCACCGCTCACAGTGCCTCTGTATTCACCGTCGGGCTTGTCACTGACTGATAGAATCAACACAACTCGGACGCCACAACCCCTGATTCGATAGACATTGCTGTGTTGCAGCTCCGGATATGTGGCCAGGCATCAAAAAGAAGCTGCTGCCAATCCGCGTTCTTATAGTTGGAAAGAAGGATCCAGAGGAAATCGTCACGCGGTGCCAAAATAATTAGTAAGTGGAGTTCAACTCCGCTTACCGTGACTTCCAATTGCTTCATCAAAACCACTACCCGGTTACCACTACCATCTCAGGTTTGATTGGCTGGGAATGGGAGATGCTTAGCACCTTGCATGACTTTCTGGATTGGCCTTGAAGAGGTCCTGCCGGTTGAAGTACAAAGAACGTCGGTCTGCATCAGGGAACTCTCACATATGGTAGGAAAGCGAATAGCTGCTAGAAACCTAACAGCGCCCATCAATTCTACAACAAAATGTCCAGCACCTGGCAGCACAGTGACGGTCAATCCTAGTTCTTGGTACTTCACGAGCGGTGAACCTGCCTCGTCGAGTCAATCCGGAGATTGGAGTATATTCAATACCGGAGATCATACATATATTAGTTAAAATAGAATTAGATAGAGCTTTGACTTCGACAAAGCTCATAAATAGAATCAGTGGCGAAATGAGCATGAGATTGGCTTAACCTCGACTTCCATCAGTAGTATTATCCAAACGCAGCCACCAACGCTCATTTAGAACCCAGCGGAACAGTTCGCGAAGTGAATCTCGAGCGGCAAATCCCTCCCACTCCCTGATAGCCCATTTCACCGGTCTCCAGGCACAGCTCGAATGCATCGACTGCTTTTGGAAGCAATTCGAATGGAACAACAGGATTCGAAACGACTTCCACGGGCACAGCATCTAAAGTTGCGGTTCAGAATAACGGAATAGAAATCGATAGTGGCTCAACACAACCAAACCTAACTAGCGGACAAACGGCGGGCACCACCAGCACTTTCGGCCAACCTCCCACAACTGGCTTTGGCCAATCGAATAACACCGGAAGCACTGGCTTTGGACAGCCTGCGAACCAGTCAAGCGCGGCAGTACCTTTGGCCAATCCTCAAACCAAACAGTTGGTGCGGGTTTTGAACAGTCTTCTAACCCGTCCAATTATAGGAACAATGATGCCTCATCCGATAAGCCTTTCAACGCTTGGGGGATGTTCGGCGGCAAATCCGTTTCATTCACAGCGAACAATAGTAGAACCTCATCGACGCCTATGTCAACAATCAACACCTTAGGTGCGCAGAACACTACCACGGGCTTCGGTGAAACAAGTGGCTTTGGCAGTACTACACTTTCGAAACGGTAACAACACGTTTAGCGGAGGACCAGCTAGCCAGAATGGCAGTTTGCAGCGCGGCCTTTTTGGTCGTCCCTTGAGTGCAGGGAATTCTTCCAACAACTACGCTTCTTTGAGCATGTTCGGCGGGCTGAGGCAATCCACGCAGAAAACACCCTGTAGTTCATCCACATCTGCCTTTGGTCCAAGCTAGACTCCAGCTCTATCTGGTACATTAGCTTTTGGAGGACAGCAGCAAGGGAACTTCGCGGATCTTGATTCAAACTCCGTTGCAGCGTCCTTGCTCACCTCTATGAATGGCCAGCAGAACCGAGCTGCTTTCGGGTTCGGTTCAGCGCCCCAAGATCAACCGGCTTCTCAACCCACTTCCAATGGGGTTGGAGGGTCATCTAATGCAACTGGCTTTGGCGCAACGTCTACCCAGCCTACCAAAAATGGCACGTTCAGTGGATTTGGAGCTTCTGGGACGTTTCGAAATAACCAGAACAGTTTTGGAAGCAGCTACAACAATATTGGCGACTCCAGCGCCTCTTGAAGTGAAAACAATCTGTTCAATACATCCAACGGCCTTGGCTTTGGACAATATACTCAATCGGGTTTGGTCAGTCAGGCTCTGCTGGCTTTGGTCGGCCAAGCTCGATAGGCTTCGGCGCATCTTCCATCAGTAATGTGCAGTCGTCATCCAACGGCTTTGGGATATCCAGCGATTTGAACAACCCTGGCGGCTTCAGCATCTCAAAATTTTTTAGAACTAACTCCGGATTTGGTCAAAAATCTTCTTCGCAAGCCTGTAAGTGACCGTAAAACCTTGCCGCGATGAATTATCTTGCTAATAGACCTGTACTGGTTACGACCTCAGACTCAACGGCCGCTCGGTCGTGAACGGTGTTGGAGCATTAACTGGGAGTGGATTTGGAGGAATGAGTGGACGGTCCGCTTCTAGACGCCTGTGGCCGGTGAAGAAGGCCGGCGGCAAGCCCTGGTCCCTAGGCAAGTCCGACTTATGAGAATTTGCAACGGCGCTCTTAGAACTGAATGCCACTATGAAGAATATGCCAAGCTGGTTCAGTGTAGAGAGGAATATGGAGGTCCTGCAGGAGGAGGTTGGGACTGTTATTAAACTATGTGGTCTGGAAGCCGAGGCTGCGGCTGCGACTGCATCTACTAGCGATACCAACTACACGGGCACCGTCGGGAACAGTTCCGAGAAGTCTAGGACCTTGAAGGAGTTTTTGGATAGTACGATTGACCTGAAAGACGGTGTCCAGCAATGCATGGAGAGGCTCAGGAAGGGTTATAAGCCTGATAACTTCACCATCACCAACATTAGAGAGATCCTCCAGCCAGCCGAGGATGCCGCACAAGAGGTATTGTATCCAGCCCAGCCGACGCCGGAGAATCTGGGGAGCTTGTAAAGAAGCTGGACAAGACGATGCAAGTTCTGAACGCCCGTTATGCCCAGGATGGACCATGCAAGAGGTTAAAGCAGACGCTCAAAGACGTCATCGACATCTTCGGATGAAGAGCAAACCAATCGCTGCAACCACAGCCGCCAGTAGTGCGAGCAGGATGCGTAACACACCGAGCGCAAGCAACACCACCGAAAGGCACCTCTTGATCGAACAGCTTAAGAAACATGCGAAGAACGTCAAACATTATCTCCACTGACTGGATGTGCTGATCTTGGCTAAGTCCACGCTCGAACATGACGACATCTAGCTAGTATGCACAACTCTTCAGCGAGCACTTGCATCAGGGAGCAAGCTGTGGTCGATCAGTATGGAAGATGGTCTTGCTGAGTGAATTAAATCGCTTCACAAGCTTCATAACTAGATGGAGAGGATGAGCCTGGGACATCTCAATAACGGCGGGATAAATGGCTTGAAGCGGGATCTGAGGTGATGACGATGCTCGGGGTTCCGCTATGAGCGGTCTGTGGCTGCAGTAAGGGAATTAAGGGCAATTGAATCAAGGACGGTGGGGCCAAGGGTAACTGGGTCGAGGAGATGGACATTGAGACCATTTTTCCTTTTTTTGGTGTGCATTGGTTGAGATTATGTTTTCTGTGGCATCTTGGGTCTGTTGAGATATCAACAATACGATCCTGGCAAGGAGGTCAATGGAGGTATTTATCTTTCCCTTGCCTTCTCTGGGGGTTTTCTTACCTGAATGAGTGCTGCGTCCCTTCCGGAGACACGGATATCAGGAATTTCATCAGTGAGATACTCCGGTCTTTAGATATCAACCCTAAGTTCCCTTCAATCCATTTGCCTCATCGCATTGCCTTCTCATCCATACTCAACCCTTCAACGCACTTCATCCCTCCACTTTCCATTCAACTTAAGCGCATGACACCTCAAACCAAATAGGAGTAGACGAAAATCGAGAAAATCGAAGATCATATATCCTGCGACAGGCATCAAACGTTATGGAGATCGACAGGTTTAATATTACCACACCGCGAATACCTAAGTACGTAGTCGTCACTCAAGTCGCAGCATCTCTCCCTACCCCCGCCCTCCCCTCGCTACCTTCTCCCTCTCCTCAAACTCCACAACCTCCACCCGACCCACATCCTCATCAACCCTCTCATTTTCTTCCTCGGCAACTTTATTCGTCTCGACGGGGGCATGATCCCTGACCACAAGCCAAGTCGGATACACCGCCACTCCTATTTAAAATCTCAGCATAATTCCCTTCACGTCCGTTCATGGGATTCAGAACCAACTCACCAAGCAAGATAGTGTTAACACCCATCGGCACCCTTCCACCATGCCACTTCCTCGTATTCAGCCCGAAAGAAATCGCCTGCGAGAAGCGCGAGAGTTCAGAGATGTTATCTGTCTTCGTCGCAAGAAGATAGTAGAGCCAATTTTGCAGACTCTGTCTCGCGAAATCCTAGAGGAGGAAGACGGAGAAGCCTTCGACAAAACCTTTGTCTTCCCAGTCAAATGACGGGTTTGTGCACGTGTATTTCTCTTGTATGACCCAGGCATAGATCCATGCAATGATGTGCCAGACCATGACGTAGTAGAAACTGATGGTGATACGTTTCTTGACTGCGAAGCCCTTGTAGTCGAGCAGCGTGCTGATGATTTGACTCGAGAGCAACGTTCCGAACTGACTCACGAAGCCGATTAGAGCTCCGGCCCTGACGCTGAAGTAGTACGCTTGAAAATTATCGTTGTACTGGTTAAAATATGCGGCTCAGAAAGTAGGTAGGAGGAGCAGGAGATTTTTTCTTGTTGAGGCCTGGTATAGTGCTTTGAACTCGGCTTTAAATGATTTCTCGGCGGGAATGATAACTTTACTGCCGTCGGATCGTTGGACTTTATGTGGTGGGGAGACAGCGAGCGCGAGTGGAACAGCGAGGTATTGGAGGGTGACGAATACTAAATATGTTTGATACCCAACTTTATCTTTCTTCCTCGTTCCGGCGTCGTTATTAAGGGCTAGGACGATAGCGCCGCCGACTAGCGGTCCGCCCGTTCGAAACCAGAGCCAGATATTCATATATTTACCTCTTTTGCCGGACTCGGGATATGCGAGCGCGATTGCTCCTTCAGAAACCCAAAACAATCCAGCTGAGATACTGCATGCGACGGCGCCAACGAGAACGAACCACACATTGCCGAAGCGATTATAGGTGTACAAGTCTGCAGAATAGAGAGGATATCCGACTGCTCCAAGGAGGAGCGTGTTTGATAGGCCGATGCGGTTGGCGATTGGACCACCGATGAGACAGAGGATGCCCATGAGAGCGAAAATGAGAGCGTTGGCTGCGTTGACTAGGAAGGGTTCCTGCGCTCCGCCTGCGCCGAGTGCGTTCGTGGCATTCCAGAGGCCTGGTGCAATGAAGCCGACACCTCCAATGACAAAGGCATTGACGACAGTTGTGTGGTACCATTTACACTCGATGGGCCGGCGAGCAGATGAGGGCCTGGATGTGGAGAGGGATGTGGAGAGGGATGTGTCCTCCACTGAGGCAATCTTCGTGCCAATGGGTCCGCCATCGAGAGCGGCGGAAGCAACAGATTGACAGAGTAAAGTTATGAGAGAGGCGGAGGGAATTGAAGCCTGAAGAAAAAGAAGACAAAAAAGTGGAAATGTGATTTATACTTAGCCAAGACGATCCTACGTCTGAAGATCTCTGCTGGTTTATGGACCATTTCATGTGAGACCGAGCAGCACATTTTCTGCGAATATGACGAAATAGTTCGTGAGTGGAGAGCTTGGGAGGATCGGGCAGGGGGCCCACATCGGATATCGTCGTAATAGGAAGGTCGTACTTATAACGACATCTCAACTTTTGTGAAGGTCAAATTAAGGGAAATGCGATAAAAGGAGGACTTCTCAGACTGCACGAGCATGTGTAATTGTTATGAACTCGGGTTGGATAGTAACATTTGGGGTGAGCTAGGATTCGAGTTCGTCGATTCGTAGAGGATAGTACGCATTGGAGACCGTTGAAGATGAAAAAGCGACTTGACGTATTCATCTACTCGTTTGACCCAGAAAATGATAGAATTAAGGAGTTCGTTGCGTTTTGTGGCGAGGAACAAGGCAATTAGCCCAAGTAGTCTCGAAGAGACGATCCCGGTATTCACACAAGGACAGCTGATAGAGAGCGTAAGTCTTGTGGCAGTAGTGCCGAAACCATAGAACTCGACGAAGTTCTGAGAGCAAGGTGTAAAAGGCCATGTCGATAGCGCTCGGGTGCCCACAGCCTTACTAATTTTAACTTTAAGGTTGCGACATGACGAACCACGGCTTTTCACTCAACGCTCCGTACCGGATCATTGATTAACCGCGAACTAAAATGGTAGACGTTTGAAACACACCAGTAGGATGAGGCGTGTACAAGGTAGATCAGTGGGAGGCCTTGGCGGTTGTTGATGTGTAAACGCCGTGGCTTAAGCCAATGATTTCGTACTGGGTGGCACCTCACCCACTTCTTGAGCCCCATGACTTTGTTTTGGGCAAAGTTAGCCAAGGATCAGGGTTCTGGGAGGGTTGAGGCTCTAAAAGGATTGAGGTCGCATACCTGGAGGCCGATTTGATTCCGATTTTGGCGCTGGAGGAAGAGCGCGAAGAGAAACATGAGAAACTATGCATGACATCCCCTGCATTCAGATGTCCAAAACACCTCCAATGAGTGGCTGCTTGAGATGAGTGACTTCCCCGCTCCTCCGTCAATGCCGAGAAATTACCAAGACAAAAATGGTGTGATTTTTGAAGTCTGATTTCAAGATGAGGAGGGGTTTGTGAAGAGCAGAATGGCCGGTAAAAATAGTATTGATCTCGACGTCTCTGCTTACACTCTTCCCATCCTGCCGTGCCGAACCAACCCAATCATCGTGTCCCCAATATCGTACCAGATCGCCAAACACCAACATGTCAAAATGGATATCATAAAACAGTCTGTCTAAATAAGGAGAGGAAGAAAAGAAACCCAAAATCCCACTGCTTGGCGTCATCACTCACCAAACCCTCCATTACACTTCCCCACTTGATGTTCTTAGGAGGTGGCTTCCGACTGAGAAGCGTGAGAAAACTGATGGTAATGAAAGGCTTGAAAAATCCCGCTGTGACGGGGAGCACGGCTCGACCTCCTGGCTCGATTCGCTGAATCGATGATCGACTCCTTGTGGGCTGCGAAGTGGATACGGCCTTCCCCGCATAAGTATGCGAAAGTGAAAAGTGCCCTCGTGTCCGTACGACCATCTTGCCCTACTTCTTTGAGCCTGCCTTCCAGCCCTTTTGAGCGGATGTGTCGACATCAAATGTACTTGATATCGTGGTTGTTGTCTTGCCGTTCTGACCAGTAGCTGGTACGCCTTTCTCCAGATCTCGTTCCTTCCGCGCAGTCCGCGACGGGGGAGGGGAGTTGAGTCGTACGCCAGTTCTGCGGTTTTGGCGTTTGGAGACTTCTGAGCGACCGGTGAGACGACGAGAGGCGCGGCGAATGGATTGTCGGACGTCCCATTGACGTTTCTTTGCGAGCCAGAAGAGGACGGCAGAGACGGCTGTAGTAGAAGATTAGCATACGGCTTTCTAAACGATTGACTCGAGTTGAACTCACTTCCTCCGACAGCTACGAGTACTGCGACAGTGATGATGGCCGCGAGCGCTCCCTTGGAGAGCGCAAAGGCACCCTTTGAGCTTCCTGCTGCTCCAGCATCGTTGGGGTCAATCGGGTTGTCCTCTCCCCCATTGTATCCAGTGTTGGGAGTGCCCTGAGGCGACGGCGCAGGTCCAGTTGGGGTAGCAGTCTGCTGCGCAAGGGCGAGGAAGGGGAGGAAGGAGAGGAAGCACAGCTGAAGCAGCGTTGACCTGAACATGATGGCTGCGATGCAAGTAGGGATATAGATTAGGCGTCTGTCGTACGACTGTGGTGTGGTGGTCTCGCACAGTCGCGTGTTGGTGGGTGTAGAGATCAACTCGACTCGTACAGAAGGAACAGACTACTCCATCTCAGCGGATGCTCACCTCTATATTTGCTTCCCGTCGCTGCCCTCTTTTACCCTACCAATACCCCGCGACGAGTAAGGTGCCGGCGGCTACCAAATCACATATCTCGTGCGATTGTGACAGACCGGGTTGGTTGCGGGAGGCCTTGCAGCTAGCATCTTGCTTATTTCGGCGCATTGGCACTGGCGAAGTAGGTGCCTTGGGAGAATGGGTGCTGGTGATTGGGAGGAGGCCAGTCGATGCGGGCGGCTATGGTGGTGAGGAGACTGGTCGAGAGAATCACAATGCAGCGTGGATCCAGGGATGGCGGCCTCCGATTGGGCGGTGGATGCCAGGGCGCGTGCAGCAGCTTATTTTTGGGTCCAGGGGTAAAAAGACGTGACAAAAGCTTGAACACTAGACGTCATGCTAGCAACCTCCTCATGTCTATCATGCGGAGCAGTAGGATACCGCGATGGGATGAAAGTTCTGTTTGATGCTGATAGGCCTGAAAGCTTGATGAGATTTGTTGTTTCTCGATGGCCCCACAGTTTCGCGACGACAATGACTCTGCGCCTTGGTGCTCGAAACAAAAATTGCGGAGAGAAGGGACGGAAGTGTTGGAGCAGCCCGATAACTGCGATGGAGAGCCTTGTTCTCGATGAATTGGAGATCAAAGCTGGCATCAGGGCTGGGTAGAAAGGAGGATGAAGTTTCTCCGGGCTACGCCATCAGAGCGACAGCTGGCACAGTCGGAGGCCTAAGTACTGTGTGTTGTCAGTGCGAAAATTACTTCCTTTTCATCTTGTCTTCAATCTGGAGTCATTTCCCGGGCCCGTGCTGGAGGTGCCATCTCCTGGACGGCATCATTTTCTTGAGGGCATTCAGCGTATACCAGATTCCAAGCAGCAGAATCGGAAGCAAGAGGAAACATTTACAATTCCATTGCCTGTCATATCGTAGGACATTCTTACCAGACTGTTTGCAGTCCCCTTGTGTCCCAGCTGTCACCCTTTTCGTGCCTTGTCGGTATCCATGCTTAGGTGCATGTAGTATCGTCCGCCTACTTCGCGGTAGGACGAGAAATGCAAGACATGCCTAACAGAAGTGGTAGCTCAAGAGGCTACTGGGAAGGTAGATAGGGTGAAGGTAGCTTCCCGATGAGGAGGTCGCGATGCCGCTGCTGCCTCTTTCGGCGGACGAAGGCAATGAGGACCCACCATCCCTCTCGTCCATCCCACCACTCTCTCCTTCACGTCCATCTCACTAGGACTTCTCATTCCTCTGAATCCTGGTATCCGTTGTGGCTCCGTTCTGTCAGCTCGCCGGAGCCACTGCTCTCACTAGATTCTCAACTACTTCACCTCGCTGCGTGACACCATGTCTGAGTTCGCCCGAGCAAAGATGGGGCATCCGGGGAAGCCACACCATCGTCCATCAAAGCTGAGGAATGAGATCCATCAGGAGTCCACCGACGACGAACGAGCACCCGAGGATTCGTACGTTCAAGCGCCTGACAGCGACACTGTCATTTCGGAGGCCCAGTTCGAGCAGCTTGAACATGGCGTCGGTGATGAGGATGGAATGAAGAGCGATGCCCTCAGCCCAAACTCTAAGGCACTCCTCGAGAAATGCGAGGTCTCGAAAAACCGAAATCCAGTAGACTCCGTTCCTTTCCAAGTCAATTTCCTCTCCAAGTCGCCTCCGTTAGGTGACGAACAAACTTCACCGGGCTTCAAGTTTGATGCGTTTGCCCCGAAGCGACCGACAGCACCCGCGAGCACTGTGTCGAACGAAAACCCAGCTCCTCATCCGGTTTCGGAATCGCAGTTTGTGAACGTCCCTAAACGGCAGGTGGTTGGTGATGTGTCGAAAGGTAAACATGACTGTCTCGGATACGGCGTCTGGGATGTATCGCTAACGATACTTACACAGTTAGCTCCGAACCCTATGGAAAGCTTCATCAGACCCGTCCTCGACTGGGAAAACACACAAAGCGTACGGTACAAAGCGTCGCTAGTACCCCAACACCCGTTGAGGTGCAAATGGCCATAGAACCTGTCCCTCACAACCCCGATAAAGTTTCGGTAGACGACAGGGGAGAGTAAGGAATTCCCTCTTGTGTCACTTCCGGCACCCCATCCAATCAAGTCTCCAACAACTTCAACAGAAAAGAGCAGTGAACTGACAACACATGTTAGACCAACGTCCTCCGCGCCACAGACTCAGCGTCAGATGGGTACAGATGAGGCCATTCGGCCATCTGCGGAACCGTCTCGATCCCCTCACCCGGATACCCCACGAACACGGCCTCGAGTTGCAGGCCCGACAGGCAAGAAGGGCAAGAAAAAATTTCGCAAGACTCAAGCAGCCCAACCGCATGCGGGACCATGGCTTCCCAGAAGCGACCACGTTAAAGGCTCGGTTTCTCAAACAGAACCATCAAACGTCAGTCAGGACATTTTGAACGTTGTTCCAGGTTCCATTTCCAGCTCCACTACGCCAGCTGTCGAGGATAAGCCCACATCTCCTGCTCCTGAACAAACTCGAGCCTCGCCAGAGGTGGCACGGGAACTCGAGAGCCAAAACTATGGTACATCTCAGCCGGAAGCATCTGGCGTCAAGGAACACCACCCCTTGCCAACCAAAGCTCCTCCATTGCCTTCGAGGCGCGAAACTCCCGAAGCTGTCTTGCATGAGGTCTCTTCTCGTTCTGGAGCCAGTCGAGTTGCGAAGCCACAGAACCAGACACGTAAGGCCGGAGCTCCGCGGGCCCTTGCTCCAAAGACTGGCAGCAGTGGCCAGAGGCCCGCCTTTCCGTCACATTTCGAGACTGCCCTTGCTGGACTGCGCATGGCCTATTATGCTGATCAGGTTAGGGCGGAACATTCCCACACCAGTAAGGTTGAGGAAAACGATGCCATCGTTTCAGCACTTCAGGAAGCCAATGGCAGCCATCGAGATCGGATCAAGGCATTGGAGGCGACAGAGAAAGAGCTTCGAGCAAATTTGGAGAAACAATCCAACCAATCGAAAGGGCTGCAGAAGTTCGTGAAGGGTCTCGGAAACGACTATGAGCGCCTGAAGGGCGAAGTTAAGATACATCATGATAAGTGCACAAAGGTTCTGAACGAGAAGGTTGAAGAACTCAAGCAAGAGAGAGCTGCCCTCATCAGTGACTTCTCAGCGACGGTCGATGCCCTAGATAAGGGGCGACGGACTATGAAAGAGGTTCTAGATGACTGTTATGTCAGATTACGGATAATAGATTCAAAGAAGAAGGACCTCGTCAAAGAGTTGAGCAGGAAAGATGCTCTTATCGAGGAGGAAAAGAGGAGACGCACGGACCTGGAGCAGCAAATTACTACCTCCTTCAAAACCGTGCTGTGTCGACTCGAGGATAACAACGAAGCTTTGCTGGAGAAGCTACGCAATATCCAAGCCTCATTCGAAAATGCTGCCGTTGATGAGAGTCGCGATGCTTGTCTGAAGGAGTGCGTGGATGCCGTACAGAGCCTTCAGGCAACATCCCTTCTCACGATCAAGGACGTCCAGAAGGCGGAAGGAATGCTCCACTACGTTCATGATAGGTATGGCACATGAACAATGGTTCTCATGCCCGTGCTAACCATACGTAGCATAAATTCCAAGTTCGAGAACCTTTCCATTTCGGTCGATACCAGTCGGTTTCCTACGGAGAATGTTCAGGGTTACATTCGTAATCAGCTCCAGGGTCTCAAAACTGAGATTCTCAAGCATGATGAGATTAACGCGAAGTACCAGGAGGCTCGTCAGTCAAGCGAACACTTGACAAAGCAATTGGAAGCCCAAAAACAGCGCTGTGAGGAACTCGATGAGCAGGTCAAGGTCATTCGACAGAGCGAGAGTGACCTCAGATCTCGTTCAACACAACTCCCATTGGAGCTGGATGCTTTAAAGGATCAATCTCGCGACCTTAACTTCGAACCTTCTGAGCTGGAGCAGGAAATGACTTGCCTTCGTGCCCAATTAAGAAAAGCCGAGGACGATCTGCAAGCGGCTGTTGAAAAGCTGGATAATGCTGGACATCTTCGACAAGTTGAAGAGAGTGCAGCAGCTCAATGGAGGGTGAGTTCTTCTCACCAGCTGACGCAGGGAGATGCTGATCGCTGCAGAAATCTGCCTTGGAGAGCGAAGCAAAGCTCGCACATATCTCTAGGAAGGATAAGAAGGCGAGTTTCCGCTTACTCAAGCCTATAATCTCATATTGACGTTGACCAGGTAAAAGAACGACTCGCAGAAATGCGTGCGCAAATGTCCAAGGAATGCCGCAAGACTATCCAAGAGAAGGAAGCTACTTTGGGCAACGACCTACATCGTGTCACTCGGGAACGAGATGAGAAGGAGAAATTGCTACAAACTACTTCTCGAGAGCTTGATGCAACCAGAGGTGCCTTGCAGCGAACTCAGCAGCAGCTTCGCGAAACCGAAGCCGAGGTCAACGATCTCCGCAAGGAGAAATTTGAGAGCGAATCGGAGCTGAAGAAAGCACAACGGGCTCTACGGCAGAACTCTATTTCCTTAAGCGAGCTCGCAAACTTGAGAGAAGAGCTGAGGCTACAGACTGACGCCTGTCAAGTTAAGGAAAATGAGCTTATCACCATTCGAGAGGAGCATGCTGCTATGCAAAACCAAACTTCAGCTCTGCAAGAATCCGTGGAGAAAGCTCAAAATCAAATATCTGAACATAGATCTACTATTGAGAGTATCTGCCGCGAATTGGACTCTCAACTTTCTGAACAGCGGGAAAAGAGCAAGACTGAGCTTCAAGAAGCTCAAGACAAGATCGCTTCGCTTCAGAGAAGAAATCAAGATTTGGAATCTAGTCTGGAACAAGCCCGTCAAAACGGTGACTCTTCAGTAAAGGATGTCCAAGCTAAGTTTTCCCGCGAAAAGGGAAAGCTTCGAGAAGAGGTTGCCGAATTGCAAAACTCGAAGCGGGAGAACGAGCTGGAGATGCAGCGGATTCGAAACGATGCGGAAGACGAAATGAAGAGACAGAACAAGAAGTTCCGCAATGAGAGTAGAGACTTAGAACGTCGCCTCAGTCAATCCGATGCCGCGTTGAATGGCGCTGAGGCAAAGGCCAGAGGGTATCAGGCCGAGAAAGAGATCGAGAATCAAAAGCGCAAAGAAGTCACAGAAAAGAAGTTCGGCGAGGTATGCCGGCAGGCTGATCGAGTAGCGTCCCAAAAGAGCATCGATCAGAATAAGATTGATCGGCGATCTTTGCAGTCTCAAGGTTCCCAGCCTTCCATGAGCCAAGGCAATAGGGACAGCCAAGTTACGTGTACTCCACCAACGATTGTTCAGGTGTCTCATCCCGCCAAGGCTAAGAAGAAGGTCAATCGACAAGACAATTCAGTATTGAGTGTTGGGGGGCCATCCTGTAACCCGCGGAATGACCTCGAAAATAGCATGCATGCTTCCCAAACCCAGCATGAGGAAATCTCCGGTTCTTTCGACGAACCGGAACCAATGTCACTGGTTGACGACCTAGGATCCAGAGAGCAGGTTGATGAGCATGGGCTGCCCATCATCGATCCGCAGCTAGCAGTCGTGCCGGAGAGACAGGAGGAGTCGAGGCCATCGATGAGCTTCGAACAATTCAACCGGAGTTTAGGCAGGGTCGCAAATCAAACACGAAGCTCTTCATCGCTTCTCTTCGATGTCGACACCAATGCCATCGAAATACCCGAATACGAACAATTGGTTTCTCCAGTCGTCTCACCGGGCTTCAATGACCGACCCCTCCCGAGAGAGTTGCTCCATAATTCGAACGTAGAAACTCCGAGTCGAACATCTCACGAATTGGCTCACGATGCTCGTTCCCTCTCTCGTCCAAGATCGCAGGCGAATACTGCTTCCCGTATGGTGCCCGCCGGAAGTTACATGAATGCTCCGCCTCATGTCAAAAAGCACGGCCGGGGTGAATTGTCATTCTTAGATCAAGGAAGCCAGGATCCCACAAGCACCGCGAGATCGAACTGGCCTCAACAGAGTCTGCCGCAACGGAGCAATAAGATGGCTCCTAATAACACCGGCTCCCCCGATTATGTCCATAGGCCTTCGTCTGGCTCACATCGAGTCACTTACGGTCACCCTTCGGGCAGACCAACCTCCTCAAACACTAGTCATGGGGAGAGTGGGCCCAGGACAGCTGACAACGGCTCCGGCCACAAACGAAAGAGCTCCGTAGCCAAAGATGGTCGTAACGTTCCCTCAAAGAGAGTGAGAGATTCATCTCAGCCCGTCCCACCTTCTATGCCGAGGAGCTCTCATCAACAGGTTCTGAGCTCCTCCAGTATGGCTTATCGTTCGGAGGGTCAGATGCGATCTTCGGCACGTGCTGCGGCGACCAGTTCGAGCGGACGTTTTTCCCGTGCTCCCCGTACAAAAAGTATGATCCGACCTCAGATTTTTTCCTTCTCCCCTTACTTTCGATACTGACTGTACCCGAGCAGGCGAGCGGTATGATCTTCGTTTCTCTCAGGAGTTGGGCGGACTGTAGGATGTTATCTGACGGAGCGGGACCTAGGGGTGGTATGTTCGAATATTGTCGTCGCTCGCCGATCTCGGGAGGGGGTTCCTAAATTGCATTGTTATCCAAAGTATGTCTATGGGATTTAATATAGGTATGTTCCATGTGGAGGTGGTTGATTTACAATCAAATACCATGCGATCGAGGTATGTCTCCACCTAGGAATGGCTGTAGATCCACGGCTCTAACTTGCTTTCGGGGAATGTTTCAACTAATGTTCGGTGTGAAGCATTTATTCGAATGGAACATATCCTGTTCTTTCAAAACCACAGAGGGCTTTACTGTTGAGGGTGTTCGGACTCGGAAGTGGCTGGTTCGAGGGAGCAAATGTGGACGACCCGAGAGCACTTTCGTTATAAGTATATTTAATAGGTATATTTATGGATGTAGAACTGTTTCGCCTTCTCTATGATCGTTATCTATTGTAAGTCAAATCCCTGTCGTTACCATTGCGCAGAGGTACTTACATAGCCACAGGCATATATTCCAAAGACACCAAACTGGAAATGGGCTCTGAAGCATGTCGCTGCTGCTGCCGCCGTCGCACGCAATAATCTATGGCACATATAAATCAGGATTACATAGGCTATATAGAATCTCTATGGTGATATCTGTTACTTCTACAAGCTATCCCTATCCGTGGCATCACCTGTGAAGCTCCGCCTGCTTGCCTGCCCCCTCCCCCAGCCCGACTACGTCATGACCTCTTTTGCTATGGTTGCCTACTAGGTGCACTTAGCACAGACCACCGTTTGTCCAAATTTTGTTTTCGCTTCTCAGCTTCCAGTTTTCTCTTCTAACCTAGTTGGATATCACTTCGGAAAGGATGGACGAAAAAGGAAACTTCTATGCAGGTGGTTTCCAATGGAAGAGATATGAATATAGCGATGGAGAAGGAGATATATCATCGATGATGGTATTGTAAAGCCTCATGAATGCAGATGAGGGAAATTCTAGTACATCGAAACAGCACCAGTGTCACTATGAGACCACAAAGAACATCACCGGATGGAACATGGAAACAATCTCAGCATAGTAAGATGCTGAAAGGTAAGAAAATACCCAGTCTCGAGATAATACGAGACAAATATTCCATAGCAAACCCATCTCTAACGCCAGACCGTCCAGTATGGTACACATGTTCCTACACTGTTGGCGTCTCCCAAGCCAAGAATCTACATATTTACAGCAGGAGGTGACTGCACGATGCCAACTCTTCACCTATCTTGACACAGTCTTTTGGTGTCACCGATCTCCATATACCATCGTCTAACGGCAAGCTTTCGCATCGTATGCTTCTTCTTAACTCCCCAGCGCCCGAATATATACGTGTTGAAGTTCGTATCGCGTCGACAGCTATTTCTTGCCGCGTTTCTGCTCGAGGAAAAGGACATTTTTCCGCACTAGCATCGCATCAGCAATTGCCCCAGAACTCTCGAAAGCCATCCCATTCCATCCCATCCCAAAAGCCCTCGTACTCATCTTTGTGCACAACTGTTCCTCCAACTACCCTCCATCACATTTATACAGCTCCGATGTACGCAAGGAGGAATTGGGAATGAGGGTCGTACCGATCGGATCATATTTCAGCATGCTCAGCGGCCGATGTGCGCGGGGTCGCATCAATGTGCGGAAATAGCCTGTCATAGCCATGGACATGAGACGGACCATTATGGTACGGGATTTTGCTGTTCAAAGCCCTACTGTTAGCAATTCAACTCATAAGGCTGTTGCAGCTCGTTGTCGCCCCCGAAGGCGGGAATTGGGTCCTTGTGAGATTAATTGTGGGATTGGGAAGTACGGGGAAGGAAAGAAGAGAGTTGCGCACCTTTTTTGGCCATTGTGGCTGTTGGGGGTTTGGAATTGGGGTGGAGATATCTGGGGAATAGAATTTGAAGTTCTGAGATAGAGCGAGGGCCGGGGTTTTCCGGGGATTTGAGTGCTAGCCAATCAGCGCAGAGCATGAGAGAAACTTAAGATGATAAAATTTCAATTCATCAACAACCCCCATTGAAATTATTTTGCACAGCTCAGCAAGATGTTATTCAAGATCATGCATTGTACTGTGAAATTTAAGAGTTTGAGCCTGCCGATATTCCAATGAAAATTCGCCGTCTTATTCTCGACCAAACCATTCACTTTGAAAACAGCTTTAATGCCATCGAGCTTCCTCCGCCCCTGCCTCCATCGAGCGGTTATAAATTCACAACCAAAAGCCCGGAGTCTACGAGGACGTCTGCGAGACTTTTGTTATTGAAGGATAAGTGATAGTTCCGACAGATTAGAACGCAGACTTGGAACCATGCACCCCTGGAAGAACAACAAGTTATCACCATACCTTCCATAATCCAAGGTCATGCTACCGTCAAGTCCCCAAAAGGAATAAAGGAATAGATATATATTATCCAACCAAACATATGAGCACGTTCGGACTCGCACCAAGATCTCACTTCACCTACTCCGCACTCTGTTCCGCGGACCTGTTCAATGTCAACGAGAACCGTACCTCGTGCACCCGGGGGTCGCAAGTGTTGGGTATGTTACAGTTATACCATACGCCCTTTGAGTTGATTATTAGGAGCTTAGGGAACTAATGCGTAAATATAGACGTCGGGGGTTGGAAGCGAAGGACGGTGGAAAGGGTGAACCATTACCTCATCTCGCTTTGTAATTCCCCACCGCAACATCATGTAGTCGAAAGTCCTAAGACGCAAGCCAAAAAAAATATTAATAGATGAAGCAAAAAGAAGAATAGGCAAGTACACTAGAACTCGGACCTAGAGTCTCTCACTCTCCCCGGCATGGTTCTTCAGGGAAATCTCTTCAAGCTATGCAGTGCTATATGAAGAGCCCATCTTGGAAACCGAGTTTGGAGACGAGCGCCTTACCATTAGGCCTCGTACCTTATTTCGTGCTGCTTTTAGAGCGGATGAAAAACAACTTGGAATATATAGATATATGAAACTAGAAGGGTGGTTGCGATATTGAGCGGCGAAGGGAATAAATCGAAAAGAGCAAAAGGCGGTGTGGTATATTATTTGATGACATTCGGATGAGAGTACATATATCGTAGATAAGATGGAATTATAGAAATTGACCACACCGGAGCGAGTTTCGGTGTGGCATAACGAGGCGTTATATTCCCCAACTCCTGTGTACATATCCCTGCATAATAACCCAACCCAGAGCAGGACATACAGTCTTTAAAAGGATAGAGAATGATGAATGAACCTTGACAACCAGTTCTTCATCAGACAGCATCCTCTCCTCGGACAATATGTGCCTCCTCTCCATTCACCATCTCCTCCTCATTCTGGTTGCTAGGCTGTCCCTGGCGATCCAGTAATGGCGCATATCCCTTCCTAACACCCCTTTCAGAACTCATAGTAAAAGGGCCATACTGGCATTGTGGGCACGCGGTCGGATAATTCGCTCCCGGCATGATGGAGTCGTACAGCTGGTGGATGGTAAAGTAGAGGTGGATCAAACTATTCCCACAGTTAGTCAACAGCACCCGCAAATCCTTCAAAGGGGAGAGTAAATAGAGAAGAACTAGGTATGGTTTACAAGTTGATAATCAGAAAGTTAGTGCAATAAGTTCCAAGCATAATCATCCCTTCATTCCCGGATCGAGGCAAAAACACCCATGTCAGAATCAAACACACAAGCAATCCAATACCGATCAATAGATCGAAGACGATATGCACCGGCGTACCCGTCAATCCAGATGCCTGGCATCCGCACTTCTTCTCGTTTGCCAACAAGAATGCGGAGAATGCGGATGAGACAAAGAAAGGAAGGATGCCGATGGCAGGGTTCACACGACCAGAGGCAATGCCTTGAACGAAAAGAAGGAGAAAGCCGGGTGGAAATGTTGCGAGGCAAATGGCGCGTAGTGAGTGCGAAGGCGATTTAGTGAAGATTTTGATGTTTAGGATAGGCCCGGCCATGATGAAGATCGGGAAAGACTACACCCCAAGGAAATTCAAATCGTACGTCTCCAAAGAGAAGGTAAAGAATTTCAGAAGTAATTGGAACGAGTTTTGTTCTTGAGATTGAGTTGGAAATGGAGACGAATATAGAAAATACGACTAGGCAGCGACAGGAATATTTATATGCATGTCACCCAAACACCCCCCTCAAACATGTGCCACATCAAGCTAGGCGCTTAGACTGTGCCCCATCCTTCTAAATGTGCGCCCCATCCATAATTTTGGGAAGCTTCTGCAAGGGGTTTGGGATGGGCTGTGATGAGTGGGCCACCTGAGGCGATGCCTGGGGGCGGCAAGGCGGACTTCGGAGAATTGTGGGGACTGTGGCTTACAGTGAGACGATCAAGAGATGTTCTTGTGGGTGGGATACTTGCTTATTTAGTGGAGGTATTAAAGCGGTTTAGCTCCCACGTGCCAAGGTCGGTGTTTTATAACCACCGAGCCAATCAAATAGCTACAAATTTCGAGCCGTAAAGCCTTGAAGCTCTCAGGGGTTTGTTCACGTCCTAAAACAACGCGTTCAACTTGCACTTAACCACACCATACTCGTTTAAAATGCCCACACGCAAAGATCTAGACACTATTTCAAAAGATAAACATAAAGAGCTACCTACAAAACAATAGCAAAGCATTCATATTAGTTATTTAAACTAATACCTAACTTTAAACCTTTTTAAATTAAACTAGAAATATACTATAGCCTAAAATTAACTAGCTTATAATATATCAATGTACCTAGCTATTAAAATCTTTAAATACTAAATAAAATTTCGGCCTAAATTCTTTACTTTATAAGCTTGTTTATAGTTTATAAAATATAGTAATAAAGTTATTTAAATAAATAGTTATAGTATAAAATATATTTAAAAAAAGTAAATATATTTTATATAATTTTAGTATACAACGTTTTTAATAAATAAGTAAGTTAAATAAGTAAGTAGGTTACTTTAAAACTTACTAAAAAATTAAGAATTTTATTATAAGTTACTAACTTACTAACGTAAATTATACTAGTAATAAGTTATTTAATTACTTATATAATACTTAATAGTTTCCTTACTTCTAGATTAAATAGCTTATTAGACTTAGTAGAAGTTAGTTAACTTAATAGAAAGTAAAAAGAAAGTAATATAGTAAGTTAAAATTTAATAGAATAGTATTAAACTATATTACTTAAAGTGTAAATCTTAATTTTAGAGTAACTATAAAGAATTAAAAGTAATTATAAACTATTTAATGCTTTATACTTATAGTAAATCCTCCGTGCGTATATTCTATACTAGTGTTTAGTATATTAAATACTATTTAAATTATTTAAATTATTAGAAGTACTAAACACTTTAAATACTCTTAATTACTAAACGTTATATAAGTGGATGCTTTTAATCTACTAGTATAGTTCTATATTTTTATTTTTATTTCTTAGTTCTTGCTTTAGCCTATACTAACATATTCTGTGCTCACTTATAGTTCTTTCTTTCTAGCTTAAATATATATTTTTATTTTAGAGCTTTATTAGCTATTATTATTAATTCCTTTAGCTTCTTAGTTATAGTTATTTTATTATTACTATTCGTAATATTATCCTCTTTTTCTAAGTCTTTATCTTGGAAGATAGTTTCTTTCTTTTATAAATAATATAAAGGTAATAGGTCTTCTGCTCTGTGTTCTAGACTATAAGACCTTTAACTTCTTTTTTTTTTTATCTAGTTTTTTAATAATATGCCGCTTTAAGTCTACTCTAATACATACTTACTATTTAGCTTTTTAAATTTATAATAAACTCTATTACATGCTAACACTCTGCTTGAATTATTTCTATTAAAGTAATAACTACCTTATAAACCTAAGTTCTAGTTATTACTTAGCCTGTAATAATTATAACGTAAAGTATAACCTAATTATCTTATAACTAAAATAGAATTATTTTAATTATAATAAGAAAAAACTTTGCTGTTAGCTTGAGAAAGTTAAGAATAATTTTTTTAAGTTCTATTATTTTAAGAAAGAGTGTTGTTTCTACGTTCATTAACTTCACCATAAGCTTATAAAAGTAAATTTAAAAGAGAAGAAAATGTTTAATTAAGAGATAACCTTAATTCATAAAATTTATACTTTTAAGAAGAAAGAAGCTTGTTTTTAAGGTTATATAGTTTATATATTATAATCTATAGTATCCGACACTGGCTCGCCTTCTTTTTCAGGTTTTAAATAGAATATTCTTTATTCCTTTTATTTACTAAACACGTCCTTAGAATAAGCATTTACTAGCTTATCTAGTAATACTAGTTAATTAGCTTTAAACTATTTTTTAAATTCCTAATTAGCTCCCACGTGTTATCCTTAGGTCTATAATTTTTTTATTTAACTAAATATTTCTTCTAACATCTAAACTACTAGTAGTTTAAGATTTATTAGACTTTATACTTAGTATTATTTTCTTTAAGTTTAAGTTTTGTCTACAGGTTTACGTTTAGTGGTGCTGGTTCTAGTAATAAGATATAGAAAACTAAATAAATTCTTATATTCTTAAATAGTTATAGCTTATAATTTATAGATCCTGTTTATCTTTTAACCTTAAATAGTCCTAATTTTACGTGATCTAGTTTTTTTAATAGTTGTTTTATTTCTAAATTTTTTTATAGCAAGAAAACTCTATCCCTTTTCTTAAAAATTAGTTTTTTAACTTTAGATTTATCTTTCTGCTGTTTGCTGAGAGCTTCTTTTTAAATAATTTTTTCTATTATTTCCTAGTAAAGTTACTATAACTTCTTAACCTTTATTCTTATTAATTCTAATATTTTATTTAGAATCTGTAGTTCTTAATAAGCCGTAGGCTTATAACTATAATTTATAAAGAATAATAATTTTCTTATAGTTAATGATTTTATAGAGTTATATATAAACTTAGCTATTAATAGTAAGTTAATTTAATTATCTTGTTACTCATTAACGTATATTTATAGGTATTATTCTAGTGTCTAATTTGTCTATTCTATTTATTTATCTATTTATAGGTAAAATGCTGTTAAGAGATAGTATTTAGTCCCTAGCTTTCTTATAAATGTTTTCTAGAATATTAATATGAATAATTTGTCTCTGTCTGTGATAAATTCTCATAGCAATCCATATCATACTATTAATAGTTTAATAAGTATAATTACTAATTTATTTACTTTAACTTCTATATACGTTAGTTTAAAGTATGTGTACTTTATAAGTTAGTTTATTATAACTAGTATCATATCATATTATTAGTCTCTAAAGGTAGTTATTATTAGTATTCCTATAATAAAGTCTATTATAACTAATTCCTATAGTAGGTCTGGTAAAGGAATTAGTTATACAAGTTTATATTCTTTATATCTTAATACTTTATTCTTTCTGTACTTAATACACTTTAAAAAAATATCTCTAACCTTTTTTTATATTCCTGGGATCTAAAAATGCCTGTTGATTTATTTTATAGTTTTTTTAATTCCCTAATATCTGTACATTTTAGCTAAGTGTTAATCTTTAATAAGCTTAGTTTATAATATATTTAGTATATAAATTATTTCTTAATCCAGATTCTAATATAGCTGTCTATTATTAAACTTCCTTATTTTTTTTTCTTAGGTGTTTTTGATAATAACTATTGCCTTAATATCTATTTATAAGCTTTCTAGGAATCTATCTAGTCTTTATCTAAGTATTATATTATAAATTTCTAGTATATTTCTTATATAGTCTACTTATTAACTAAGTGTGTTAGCCGCTATGTTTTCTTTTCCTAACTTATAAAGTATTTAAAAGTTGAATATAGAAACTAGTTCCTATTATCAGACTTATTATTAATTTAACTTTTTAATTATTATAAATGCCGTCAGATTTTTGTGATCTGAATATACAATAATTTAATACTTAGTTCCTTCTAAGTAATGTCTTTATTTCTTAAATACTTAAACTATTACTAATAGTTTCTTATTATAAATATCATAATTTAACTTAGTAGTTATAAGTTTATAAGATAAAAAGTCTATTAGGTGTTTTTACTTATTGTCTTATATTTATAATAGAATAGCTCTTATAGCTCTATCTAATATATTTATATATATTTTTATCTAAAGTCTTAAATCAAACATCTTTAATATTAGTGGTTATTAAAATATTTTTTTTAATATTATGAAAGCGTTTTCTTTATGTTATTCCTACTTAAATTATTAATCTTTCTTAAGTAATTCTATTAAGAGTGCTGTTATTTTTAAGTAATTCTTAATAAATTATCTATAAAAACCCGTAAATCTAAGGAAAGAATAAACTTCTTTAGTGTTTATTAGTATTAGCTAAGATAGAATATTTTTAGCTTTATCTAAGTTAACTGCTATTCTGTCTCAGGATATTAAGTATCCTAAGAATTTAACTTTAGTTCTATAGAACATATATTTCTCTGTTTAAATATATAATTTATATTCCTTAAGCTTCTGTAATACCTTTTTAGTATACTTAATATATTCCTTTAGCATTCCGTTTATGTATATAAGCATGTTATTAAGATATGCTATTATAAATACGTCTAGGTATTCCCTTAGCACATAATTAATAATTGTCTAGAATATTACTAGTGCGTTCGTGAGTCCTATTAGTATAACTAAATATTTAAATAGTTTATATCTTATTTTAAATACTATTATCTATTTATGTCCTTTAGTTATTTATATCTAATAATATCTATTCTTAATATTAAAGAGGCTAAACTATTTAGCTTCTCTAAGTTTATCTATAAGTTTTAATATTAATAGTATTAGATAATAATTCTTTACTATAGTTTTATTTAAATGTCTATAGTTAATACATAACTATAGTTTATTATTTTTTTTTTAGTATAAAGAGTATTAGTAATGCTATCTTACTTTAACTAGTTTATATATACCTTTTTTATTAATTTTTTTACAAGAATTTCCATAATTCTTCCTGTTAGTGTATAGGTACTTGATATAATAGTTCTAGTTTTAAATCCATTCCTTCTTTAAGCGTGATTTTGTGGTTCTAGTTCTAGTATTCTAGTAATTAGTCTTTAGCTTCCTTAAAGAACTATTCTCTAAACTCTTTTTAATATTCATTTAGCATAATAAACGTGGTATTATGAAGTATTACTTTCTTTATCTATATTATAGCTCTTATTTATTACTATTCATGGTAGTTATTCCTAATTCCTATAGTTTTTTTTCTTTAATTAATGTTTAGGTTCTATTATGCTAGCTAGTCCCATCTTAAGATAAAATCCTTACTATCTAAATTCATAATTTTAATGTAACAGTTATCTGTGTAATCTGCTACTCTAATAGTTATATTTTTTATTTTAAGATTAATTAGACTTTTTTAAATTACTGTTAGATTATTATCTACGTATTTTACTTACACAGGTTCGTCTAAAACTCTAGTTAGTATCTAGTATCTTTATATTTACTTATTTAATATAAGTATTTTACTAGCTCTACTGTTTATAAGCGCTAGTATCTAATTACTATTAATATATATATCTATATATAGCTTATTTTCATGTTTCCTTTAGTTTAGTTATATATATATAATTAATATATTATTTCTAATCTCTAGTTCTTAGTCCTTTAGTAGCTTAGTTATAGTCTATTAGTTTTTTAGTTTTTTGCCTATAGCTAACTCCTAAGTAGCAGTTGTTTTTTTAGTATTTTCTTTTTAAGTCTGTAAATTAGATATTTCTAGAGTTAATATACTTCCTTATTAAGTATTTTATATACGTTTTTAGTTTATTCTCTATAATCCCAACATTTCCATCCTAAGAAATATTCTTGATATGTGAGTTTTTTATGTGAGTTTATAACTAACTATTCTTTTTAGTAGTATTTAGCTTAGTGTTATTAGCATCCTATCTAGTATTTATCTTATGATAGTTATTTATGTTTATTTGAATTTAGGTCCTATAATTTGTCTTCTGAATCCGTGTAAACTAGTTCTTATTATAGGTTAAATTCTTTTTTATTCACTAATTATTATAACACTTTTCTTATCTTTAGTTCTTTAATATGTATAGTATATTTATTCTATTTATAGTTCTTTCCTATATAGTTAAAAGCTATATATATCTAGTATTTCTTTTTTATAGTTCTATTTACAGCGTTATTATCCTGTACCTATAATATTAATAAAGGGTTTTCTTTTTCCTTTTTATTTTAATCCTATCCTACTTCTAGGTATCTAATGGGGTGATAGTATGTTATATTACTTATAACTAGTATAAATATTTATTAATAGATTTTATTTATCTATAAAGCTAGTTTTTATTTACTTAGTTCTCTATACTACTTGTTTTCTACTAACTGTAATACTTATTAGTATTTATATATCCTATCTCTTAAAGTAATTTCTTAGTGTTTGGTAATATAATATTCTTTTTAATAATATTTTAATTTATATATCTAATAGTATCCCTAGCGTACGTGCTGTATGATTATTATAAATATAAATTCTTTACCCTTTATAGTCTCTTAATCCTTTTTTTATCTGAACTTTTGATCTTCTTTGTAGAATAGTCTACTTTCTTATTTTATAATCTTATAAAACTTTTGTATTTCTTTCTTGGTTCTTGCGTTATGTTATTAAACTACTACTTTTTATATTATAGTAATTATATTACTAAATTATTTTATTAGATAATTCTTAACCTGCTAATATAGAATCTTATATTCCTATTTAAGATATATATAGCTCCTATAGATCTAGTATTACTTCTTTTTAATTCTCTTTATAATTATCTCTTTTGTTATGGTATCTTTTGCTTATTTTATTTAAACTATAGTAATTTTAATTTTCTTAGGCGCTTTAGTCTAAACATAAGCTTTCTTAATATCTAATTATTATTATTTATAATCCTTAATAAAGTGTCCTTGTTTTCTGTATCTTAAGTAGACTTTATATATATAATATTTTATTTATTCTTTAGCTCACTTCCCTTACCTATTTCTAATAGATATTTTCTTAATATTAATGTCTATAGAGTTATAGGTTTAGTTGTTTTTTCTATTTCTCTTAGATATTATTATAGACGGTAATAGTAAGACAGCTGTACTTAAAGAGCTAAAGAAATTAACTATAATAGCTAATAAAGCTCTAGAATAGAAATATATATTTAAACTAGAAAGAAAGAATTATAAGCAGATATAGAACGCGCTGGCACAGGCTAAAATATAAGCTAAAAAATAAGAATAGAAATATAGAATTATGCTATAAGATTGGGAGCAGTTGCGCACATAACTAAAAAAAACTTAATAAATAAGTACTAATAAAAAAGATAATACTAAGACTAGACTTATTTTTATTATTTTCTCTAGCAGTATTTAATATACTACTAGTAGGTATATAATATACGTATAGAGAGTTTCCTATAAATATAAGACATAAAACGGCTTAGGGATATTTATAATTTTTTATAATTACTCTAAAATCAAGATCTTCTCTCTAAGTTAAGACTTAAACTTAAGTGAATTAGTTTAATAACTATTTTATTAAATCTATTATATATTCTCTTCTTACCTTATGATAAAGTATAAACTCTATTCTATTAAACTTAAGGCTATCTATTCTAAATACAGAAAGAACTAAAAGTTTATTAAATAATTAGTTAAAGTAAAGTTACTAATATAAAACATACTATTAAGTTAAAGTAACTTATAACATTATAATTACCCTTTTAAAGTATAGGAAAGAACGTTGGATTAATTCTAATAACAAATTTCTAATTACAGTCTATAACGACCTACTATAAGGATAAATAGAAACTTTATTTATTAAAAGAAAGTAGTAGTAAAGAAGAAGTTATGGTAGGACCTTTATCTACTACTAGAAATATATTAAAAGGAAGTAAGAGTACGTAATAAATTATTTAAAAATAAAAAGTAGCTATTATAAAGTTATATAATATTCTAATTAACCTATAATAATAAGTAGCAGTAAGTAAGACTAGTAAAAAAGAAATAGCTAAAATATAACCTCCTATAAAGTTTAATAGTAATAGAGATAAACTAAAAATCTTTATAGCTATAATAGACCTTTACTATTAGTTTAATTAATCTTTATTTATAACTAACTAAGATTAGATCTTGGTAGCTGGTATAAATATAATAGAAAGAGCTATAAAATAGTTTAAACTACTTATAAAGAATTATCTAGCTAAAGGAGATTCTAATCTAAGATCAGCAGAACTCATAAACTATAATAATAATATTAAAAAAACCTTTAAAAACTATAAGAGCTTTAAGAAGGAAATGATTATAGTCTTTAAAAAAATTAATAAAAAAATAAAGATAATTTAGAAGCTCTAATGGCTTAAATAATACACATTAGCAGCTAATTATATAACAGAATTTAAGTAAATCTAATCTTAACTAAATTAAGTAGATTAATCTCTAGTTATGATATACTACATAGAACTAAAAGATAGAATTAAGAATAAAATTTCCTAAGAAAAATAACCTAGCACGCTTCTAAGAATTATTAAATAAGTAGTAACAATCAATAACTATTAGTACTAAAAAGAATAAGAAAAAATAATAATACTAGGCCAGTAATCTATATACCACAAAAAAATAAAAAAAATAACTAAATTTATAATGTAATAAAAATTAACTAAGTGTTAATTAAAAACACATAAATTAATAGGCGAAAATAAAATAAGTAAATTAAGAAATAAATAAATTAGTACACGCGTAGAGTATATCTTAGTTATAGAAAAAAAAAACACTTTATTAAAGACTATAAATAATAAAAAGTAGATATTAAATAGGCTTATGTTTAGACTAAGGCGCTAGTTAAAATTACTATAATCTAAATAAAACTAGCTAAAAACTAAATAACCAAAAAAACTATTATATAATAAATCTAGAAAGAGTAATATTAAATCTATAAAAAATATATATACCTTAAATAAGAATGTGAAATACTATATTAGCAGGTTAAAAATTATTTAACAGGATAAACTAATAATATAATTACTATTATATAAAAAGCTACTATTAAATAATACTAGACTAGCTTTATAGAAAAAGCTAACTAATTCTATAAGATAATCTAACAGAAAAGAAGACCCTTTAGAGTAGAAAATTAAAAATTTAAATAATAACAGAATTAAGAAACAATAGAAGGCAAAAAGCTAATATCTATAATAATTAGATAATAAATAAACTAAGAATACTACTAAATTTATAGATTAGAATACTATATAGAGAAATATTATATTACTAAGCACTAAGAAGTTATTTTAGGAAATAGAATATATAAATACTAATAAGCATTATAGGCAGCTAGTAATAAGTAATATAAAGAACTTAGTAAATAAAAACTAGCTATATAGATAAATAAGATTTATAAATAAGAATTAATACTACTTATAAGTTATATAACCTATTACCACCCTGTTAGATATTTAGAGTTAGGATAGAATTAGAATAGAAAACTAGAAAAAGAATCTATTCTATTTATTTTATAAGTATAAGATAAAGAAGCCGCCGAGAGGACTATATAAAAAAAGTACTAAATATATAAAAAAAATATATATATATATTAAATAAGAATATAAATAGGCAGCTTATGCTGTATAAGTTAAAAAACTAATAATAAAACAAGTACTAAAATAGATAGCATAGAAATAAGAACTTAATATATAGCAAGAACTAATCTATATAGATTCTAAAGAAAAACTTTAGGACCCAAAGACTAAGAAATATAAACAGTTAGACTAAAATAAGTGCTAACTAGAATACTAATATTACTAGACTAAACACCACTAAAATAAATAGCTAGCTACAGAATTACATGCCAAACTAATAACTAAGAAATGTTTCTTAGAATAGAAGTACCGAAATTATAGAGAAGAAGTAAGAAAAGAGTATGAAATACTATTATAAAATTAATACTAACTCTAGTAATGCTCTATCCACGGACTAAAAGAGAAAACACTAAAGAAACAACTATTATTTAGAAGTTAATAACTAATAAAAAACTAGAAAGCCAGTAAGTAATAACCATGCTGCTGGAAAACTAATCTAAGGTTAAAATATAAGAGTTATTACTTAACTATATATAACTTAAATAAAGACATAAAAACAAGCTATATATAGACGTATGTATTAATAGCTTTTAGATACAAGCACTTATAAACAGCAGAGCTAGTAAAACACTTATATTAAATAAGTAAATATAGAAATACTATATCTTAACTAGAGTTTTAAAGAAACCTGTAAGAGTAATATATATAGATAATAATCTAGTAATATTCAGAAAAAATCTAATTAATCTTAAAATAAAGAATATAACTATTAAGGTAGCAGGTTACACAGATAACCGTTATATTAAAATTATAAATCTAGATAGTAAGGATTTTATATTAGGATAGGACTAGCTAGTATAATAGAACTTACTAATTAACTAGAAAATAAAGTCTATAAAAACTAGAAAGGACTACTATAAACAAACGTAAGTTATAATATAGATAAAGAAAATAACTCTTCATGATACTACGTTTATTATGCTGAATAAATACTAGAGGGAATTCAAAAAATAGTTCTTTAAAAAAGCTAAAGACTAATTACCAGAATACTAAGACTAGAACCATAAGATTATACTTAAAGAGAAAACGGATTTAAAACCGGGACTATTATATTAACTATCTATTAATCAGCAAGAGGAGTTATAACGATATCTAAATAAAAACTTAAAAAAGAGATATATATAGGAAAGTAAAAATACTATAGCATTACTAACACTTTTTATACTAAAGAAAAATAGTAAATTAAGGTTATGTATTAATTACAGACACCTTAACGAAGCTATAATAAAAAATCGTTATCCTATACTCTTAATATTAGAACTTATAGATAAACTCAGAGGAGCTAAATAGTTTAGTCTTTTTAATATTAAAAATAGATATTATAGAATATAAATAGCCGAAGGACACGAATGGATGACTATACTAAAAATAAGATATAAGTTATTTAAATATCTAGTCATGCTATTTAGACTCACGAATGTACTAGTAATATTCTAGATAATTATTAACTATATGCTAAGAGAATATCTAGATATATTTATAATAGCATATCTTAATAACGTGCTTATATACACAAACGGGATGCTAAAAAAATATATTAAGTATACTAGAAAGATACTACAAAAGCTTAAAGAACATAACCTATATATTTAAACAGAGAAATATATGTTCTATAGAAAAGAAGTTAAATTCTTAGGGTATTTAA
This sequence comes from Zopfia rhizophila CBS 207.26, assembly GCA_010093925.1. Taxonomy (NCBI): domain Eukaryota; kingdom Fungi; phylum Ascomycota; class Dothideomycetes; family Zopfiaceae; genus Zopfia; species Zopfia rhizophila. Next base: position 1,058,798 of record ML994612.1, on the reverse strand, counting down.
TATCCTGAAATAGAATAGCAGTTAACCTGGATAAAGCTAAGAACATTTTATTATAGCCTATACTAATAAACATAAAAGAAGTTTATTCTTTTCTTAGATTTATAGGCTTTTGCTGATAATTTATTAAGGACTATTTAAAAATCACAGCACCTTTAACGGAATTACTTAAAAAGAACTAATAATTTAAGTAGGAAGCTAAGAAAAATAAAGCTTTTATAATTCTAAAAAAGATATTCTAGGAACCACTAATATTAAAGATGTTTAATTTATGACTTTAAATAGAGATATATATAAATGCATTAGACAGAGCTACAGAAGCCATCCTATTATAAATATAAAATAATAAGTATAAATATTTAGTAGATTTTCTATTTTATAAACTTACAACTACTAAGTTAAACTACGATATTTATAATAAAAAACTATTAGTAATAGTTTAAGTATTTGAAAAATAGAAACATTACTTAGAAGAAGCTAAGCACTAAATTATTATATATTTAAATTATAAGAATCTAACAGTATTTACAACAATAAAGAAGTTAAATTAACGATAAATTAGATAATAGAAATTAGTTTTTATATTTAATTTTTAAATACTTTATAAAGTAGGAAAAGAAAATATAGTAGTTAATACACTTAGCTAACAAGCAGACCATATAAGGGATATACTAGAAATCCATAATATAATACTTAAGTAAAGATAGAATAGATTTTTGGGAAACTTATAAATTAATATTAAACACATAGTCATTATTAAAAACACCTAGGAAAAATAAATAAGGGAATTTAATAATAGATAACTATTATAAAATTTGGACCAAGAAATAATCTATATACCAGACGAATTATAAACTAAATTAATTAAAGACTAATATTCAGCGGAAATGCACGGATATTAGGGAATTAAGAAAACTATAAAACGAATTAACAGACACTTCTAGATTCTAGGAATCTAAAGTAAGGTCAGGAAAATTCTTTTAGAATATATTAATTAAAATACTAAAGCTAATATAAATGTTAGAGAGCTGAGCGTAGCAAAGTATATTATAAATTCACATTAAAGTTTTAAATTATATATAGTTATATATAGTAAAGCTATAGTATGGATTTTTATCTATCCCTAAGCCTAGAATAGGTACCAAAACTCCACTTATTTAAAAATAAGATACTAAACTTTAACTTAATACTAAACCCTATATCTAGCTCTATTCCTTTATTATTAGCCTCTACTAGTAATAGCCGGTTCTAGTAATATAAGCTAGATCTATATTACTAATAAAATTAATATAGCCAGCTAGGCAGCAGATAATCTAAAAGAAATAATAAAAATCTTTAGATTAAATTATAACTCACTTAGTATAAATAGCGGATAGATTAATAGCTAAAGCTAATTAGACTAATACTAAAACTAATACCTAGAAATACTTATTTTTAAAAATATTAACTAAGAAAGCCTCTGCGGCTTCTTGCAGAGCGTTAAGAGCTATAGCCTAAACCTAGAGATTATTATTAAAGTCTTTAATAATCTTATAAACCAGTCACTAGAATAGAAGACGCCTTAATAAATATTTTTAGTAATATTAATAGTATTTAATCTCATGTAGCGCACTAGCTGTAAATTATTAACTTAATATTAGAAATAAAAATAAAAAGAAGAAAATAAAAGAAAAGAAAGGAAAACTAGAAATACGTACTACTAAACTTATACTTATAATTATTACTAAAAAGGTTAAGACATAAAGATAATAGAACTTAAGATTTATTACTAGCTAAAGCTACTAGAAGCCGTTTAATACGCGTTCAAGGCTAAAGAACTGTAAAGTATTAGTTATAATTAACTAATATCTTATCTAATACTAAGAACTAATCTGTGGCAGTAATAGTCTTATAGGCTAACTTTTAAACTAGTTTATGTACTATTTTACTAGCAAGATTTTTACAAAGCGTATTAGAGCTAGTGGGCGTAATATACTTTTTACTTAGAATATTCTTATACGCCTTATTAGAACTAGTGTGTGTAATATACTTTATACTAAGAATATTATTACAAGACTTATTAAAACTACTAGGCATAATATGCTAGGTACTGGGAATATTATTACTAGGCTTATTAAAACTACTAAGTATAATATTTTTTATACTAAAGATATTACTATAAGGTTCATTAAAACTAGGCGTAACTTACTCTATACTAGAAGGATTATTATAAGGCTTATTAAAACCAATAAGCGTAACCTACTTAGTGCTAGTAGGATTATTATAAGGCTTATTAAAACTAATAAGCATAACCTGCTCTATACTAGCCATAGTTAAGATATTAAACAAATATTAGTTAAAACAAAATAATTAGTAATTAAATTAAGTATTAAAGTAGATTTTAAAATGTCGGGGCGTTAGGATTAGTGTAAAAATACAAATAAAAATAAGTAAAAAAAAAAATTTTAGTAAGGTATAAGCATTTAATTAGCTACTTAGTATATAAATTATTTACTTATTTAATTTTATCTTACTCTTTTACTAATACTAATATACTAACCTTATTAAAATAATATTTTGTAAGTTTTTACGCCGCGTAACTAATACTTAGACTAATATTATATATTAGTAATATCTTATTTACTAGCTATTTATTATGTTTCTAAAATGTGCTGTAAAACTTGCCTCTATAATATTACTAAATAAACACTAAAAAAAAAATAATGAATATTTAAATAATGCGCATACCGCTAAAGAGAGAAATAGATATAATAATTTAGAAAGTAAAGAGCTAGCCCTAGCACAGGATAAGAATACAATAAATAAATTTATCTTAAAATATTAAATAAAATACGTGAAGGACTATGCAGCTGAAATTAACACTATTAAGAAAAAAAATAAGAAGTTTATAATAAAAAACCTAAAAAAGAAGGCAAAGACTAAGGCTATTAAAAAACTATAAGTAGATAAAGTATTAGTCTTAGTATTAGTCACTAATATTAATAAGTTTAAGGTTAGTATTTATTAGACCTAAAAAGTAAAGCTATAAAACCCTAATAAAGAATATCCCTCCTAATCTTCCATCCTTAGTAATACTGTATTAGGTGATAATAATAATGTAGATAATAATAATAAAATAGAATTAAGCGCTGCTATTAAAAAATAACTTTAAGTACTTAAGAATTTAGTTATACTAAATTTAATAACACAGTAGCGCGCAGTGCAACACTTTTAAAATATAATATTAAAAAATACTACCAAGAAATTAAGGCAGCTCCTTACTTAAACGGACTTTAGATATATTATTAGGCTTATAAGTAAATCACGATTTAAGATAAGAATTTATTTTCTTAGTTTCAGACTAATACTAAACTAATACCTATCTAGAAATATTTAATAATAATAATATAAGCTAAGCACTTTAACCAAGTAAGTCAAGTATAAAGGAGTATAAATCTTAAAGATATTTCTATAAAGAAGAAGTCAGCTATACTACTTAGCATCTACCATAAGATAAGATATTAGTCTAGGTATTAATATATTACTAATATAATCTAGATTTTTATTTTAAAAGCCTTATATGCTCTGGCAATTGAACGTGGCGTCTTAATACTTAAAGTAAATTTAATTAGTAGCTGTCTAATTCCACTCTTTTATAGCTTATTTAGCTATTTAGAATATGTTATTATAGTAGTAGTCACTACAGCGTAATCTTATAGCTAATATCTTTAGTCTAAAATTCAGTTAGCATCTATATTAGAATACCTAGGTCTTTCAGGTGCTTTTTAGTCTAATATAATAGAAGACTTTACTAAAGAGTTTTACTTTAGAAATTTTAATAAGAATAATGCTAAGCACCTACTTAACTAGCTTTTAAATAATAATAATTCTATACTAAAAAACGTTAGTGCATGAATTAAGCTGCTTAATGGGTCTAGGCAGAAGTAAACACAGAATAACAAAGTTCTAAGTATTAATTAGTATTAGTTTATTTAACTATAAATATATTTACTCCCTTTAAGATCCAAACACCGTATTAATAACTGTAACTTAATATTAAAACCGTTTATTAATATTAGCCTGTCTTATACGTGTTATCTTACTCTTCTTTTACTTTAATCTTTAAAAGTTAAAGATATTTATAAATAGCACACTCTAGAGAGTCTTGTAGCGTAAAATAGCTATATAAATTAATCTAAAAACAAAGTTCTTTTCATCTAAGATATTTAACACTGCCTGTTTAATAATAATACTCTGTAATTTATAAATAGTAATAGTATAGACTGTTACTAAAAAGAACTAAGTTTATAAACATACAACTTTCCCACGCTAGAAATTCTAATAATAATGGAAAATTAGTACTATATTTTTCCTACCTAAGGTCCTGTATACTAATAGCCTATTATAGTTATTAAAAGTAATAAGTAACGCTAAAGGGGCTTCTTTTTAAGAGTTTATAGTATTACTTAACTATATAATATTATCTAACATACTTAGAGTACTGTTTACTAGGTCTTTTTTTATTTATATATTATCTATAAGCATAACCCGTAAGCTAATACTTAAAGAAAGTAATGCCTTAAGGTTTCTAGCTTTTTTTATAGTAGAATTTTTAGCCCCTACGCTTTTATAGCTAGCTATAATAGCTATTACAGGTTAGCTAGAATCTTATAGCTAGTAGTAGTTTAACTTCTAGACTTAGGTCTTTTTAGTATAGATATAAATCGCGTCCCGGAACGAATTAATATTATCTATAAAAAGCGTTAATTAAATCCTAGTAGTAAATAAGAGCTAGTTTTAAACTATAATCTTTCTAATATGAAGATAACCTAACGTGTTATAAAAAGCCCCCTAATTATAGCCCTACTATCGTATTATAACGTTAAGGATAATAGATTTTTTAAACTATTAATATAGCTGCTACCCAAACGTCTTACTTGTATTCTAAGATATATAAGTATTATATAGAGGCCTTGTACTTATAGGTGGAAGTTAAAAGAAATCCCCAGCTAAGACCACACTTAAGCTACTAAAGAGAAGATAACTAAATAATAGAAAGATCTTCTTACACTATAAATTAACCCAAGCAAGTATCTTTAAGCTAACTATAGATTTTTTATTTATAACTAGATACTAAATGTTCTTAAACGTAGTCTGGAGAGCCTAAATAGCTTGTGATAATAACTTAATAAACTCTATACTCTTAATTAGAATATGAAATAGTGTGTTTCGTGTTTTACTAGAAATATTATAAACAGCACAACCTATAGATGCTGCTTAAATTATTAGAGAATAATATCTATAAGTAATAGCTAAGTTATTAAGCTTAGTAGAGGTAAATTTTATAATATATGTTTTTCTAGACCCTACTTCTCTATTTAGGTTAACTAGCTACTATAAAAGGTTTTCTCTAACTAAAATTAACTGGTAGTAGTTTATAATAAGCCTATTAAATAACTTTTGCTTTTCAGTAAGAGTCTTATATGTTCTCTTAGTTTGAATAGTAAGATTAGTAAAATAATCAGCCTTTTATTACTTCTAATATATAAAGAGATTAAGGTTATAGGTACTAATTTAGGTGGACTAATTTATTACGTGATTTTTAGAGTAATCTTCTAAGTTTTTTCTATTAACTAGAATACCTTATATGCCTGGTTGATAAGCGGCTAATTTTTTCTAAGATAAATTAAGGTCTTCCTCTTCTTTATTAATGTCTTTAAGGTCTGGATTATTCTCTTTAGTAGGCAGTTCTTTTTCTTTATATAAATTATTTTATAGGTGACTATAGTAGGACTTATAGTGCTAGTAAGTCTTCTTATATATAGTAAAAATCCCATTCTCAGATAAAAGGATTTTATTTATCTTTTGAAATGGATAATGGAATATAAGTTTAATATAAGTAAACTACGCTGGGTTATAGTTAGAATAATATTAGGGTATAAAATTTAAAACTCTTAGCTTAGCCCAAGACCTCTCCTTCATGTCGCCAGTATAGTTATGTTTAAGAAGAAAATCATGAAAAGAAAGATTATATAGATTAAGATAATCTTTATACTTTTGGAGAAAACTCTTACTATAATAAAGAGTTCTATTATCTTTGCTACCTTCTTTCTTAAAATGGTACGTATTTAGCTGGTCCTTTTTTAGCTAATAATTAACGTTAAGTACCTAACAAGAGTAATAAACTAATAGTAGATTAAGAAGAAAATAGGAAATCTTCTAAGTTAACTAGTCCTACTTACTAACAAGCCTATTTATTATCTTTATAACGAAAGAGTGTAGCGGCCTTTTAGAATTAAGTTTAGGTAAAATTCTAGTAATTATAGTTTTATAGTCTTTAGAGGGCTTTTCCTACTTAGTAGTATACTTCTTACTATATACTATTACACTAGCAGTACTAGTATATAGTTAAATATTAGTATTAGCCAGCCATCCCATTAGAAGTATATAATAATATAGATTTAATTAAGAGTGATTATGTGTAGGGTAAAACTGATAGTATAACTTACTCTTATTACAGTAAATAGTAAGGAATTTGGTAAATAGCTAGGGAGCAGAAAATCAGCACTTAAGCTATTTTATCTTCTTATTAAACTTTAAGCAATACTCCGTTATATAATAGTGGATTTAAATTCTAGTTAAGATTAAGAATAATTACTTAAATTCCTAGGTTATATTAGAATAGATAAGTAAAAAAGGCGAGCCTTTATCAGCAATACCTTAGGGCTAGAGTTAAGAATATATAATAGAAATATATACTTCTTAAAACCTCGTAAATTCGGCTAAAGCCTTGTGGTTATCTTTATTAAAGAGCTCCTTATCAGGATTTAGCGCGTCTTTATAGTAATATATATTATAATTATAAATACTACTACAGCTCTGCTACTTAAAATGATTCTAACTATTAATAATACTAAACTTAGGGGTAAGTATTTCATCCTTGAAAGCTTAAAAACAACAGTAAAAATAATAGGTAATAATATAGGGATTATTCTAAATATTATTACGTATAATCTTAATCCTAGCGGCGGGGGTAGCATTCTTCTACTTATTATATTAAAATAAATATTATATTAAGTTATCTTAATGGTAATTAGCTATAGAGAAAGTAATAAATAAACTTAGACTCCTTAGCTACCGTACCTAGAAAGATATTAGTCTTAATATTAGTCCCAGTATTAGTCCTAGTATTAGTTCTAGTAAATAGTGAAATAGAATTACATACTATAGCTTTAAGACTTTTACTTTTACTTATTTAAAAAAAGCACGTCCCACGGAGAGCTCTAGTAAAATATATAACTAAGTTTAGTATAGCTATAGACTAGAAACTATTATCCTTAAAAGCACTCTAAAGCTTATTAATAGAGATGTCTTTATTATCAGATATCCTTAATATAAAAAATCTAAACTTTAAGTTTACTTACTTTTTTATAATTATATTAAACGCTACGTAATGAAAGTGTGGATATTATATTATACAGCTATCCTTATATAATAACATATATTTAACATAGAATTTATAGTTAATATATTATTAATAAGACTTTATATACTCTCTTGTATTTATAGAAAAGTATATTAGAAAAGCCCTACTTAATAACGCCTTATTATAGTTAAACTCTAATAAAAGGGTATATTAGATAGATGCTATAGAGAGTAAGACTAGAGCTCTAATCTAATACTATAAAATCTCTAACTCCTATATATTAGGAACCAGATCTAGGACTATAATAACTTAAGAAGTAGAATTATTCTTACTATTATCTTTATTACTATTCTTACTATTATTTCTACTATTATCTTTACTATTATCCTTATAGGGCATATCTGTATTAGTATCTAAACTCTTAGTAGCCTAGTCATAAGCGAGACCTCCTTATATAGTATTTATAAACTATTTTTATTAAGCAGATATAAAAGATACTTTATCTATTTTAATAATAAGTAAATTATTGTTAATATAATTATTATTAGGGAGAGCGCTTAAGGCTTTATTATTAATAATAATATCTTTATAGCTATTATAATTCTACTATAAAAAGTATAGCTAACGCTAAACTACCCAATACTATATATAATAGTTATTCTAAAACTATTAGTTAATATATTTATGATTATCACCAGAAGAATAGGGTAACTTAAGAAGTATAATATCAAAATCTTAAAATAAAAAAAGTAATAAACTAAAAATCTTTTTAACGTTATATAAAAAGTGGTAAATATGCCCTGTATATTTATATTAAGCACCTTAATATTAGCAGACTTCTATAAAGATATATACTTAAGTAATTAGTATTTTCTTTATAGTGGAAAGTTTTAGAAGCTTTTTAGGCTACAAGCTAAAGTCTATCTTATTATTATAACTAAATAAGAGTACGAAATTAGGATCTTAAGAACTATCTTTAAGTCTTAAGTACTTAGTCTCGTCTTTACGGCAAATAAAACACTTTTTATCCATAAGCTTTATATTAAACCAGCGTTTATTATAAGTACTATAGGTCTTTATTATAGGCTTATTAAAGCAGGTATAAAACCTCTTAATTAGTTATTAATCTATAAAGCTAAAAGCAAGGTTATTTAAGAAAATATTACTTAAAAAATCCATAATAAGGTTAGGTAGCGGCAGGTTATAAAATAGACCTATATTAGAGAGTATAAATAGAATAGAAAAAGGGAACTCATTAAGTATAATATTATAAAATATAAATGTTAACTATAAAGGCTGATTTAGCTTAGTATTCTAAAATATAAATATTAAGTCTAAAGACTAATTTAGCTCTATATTCTAGGATAGAGAGATTAACTAAAAAGACTAATTTAGCTCCTTCTAGTATTTTATTAAAGATAAAATAGATAGTATAGGTGACACTTTATTATCTATTTAATACTTAATATAGTATTATTTCTAAACCTTAGCTTAAGCATAGCAGGCGTTAGCTTAAGCTAGTATATTATTACTATTTAATTTACCTAATAAATAACGAGGAGGACTGCGCTGCCGTTGTGGAAATAAAACACTATATAGTATAATTAAAAAACTATATAGTATAGGAGGCAGAGCTAGGGGCGTATAATATTATATAAATATAACTATATTTAATAAAAGGCGTTGCATAAATATAACTACTTATAACAAGAGTATAAAATAATAGGAAGTAGAAGGTAGAAATAATATAGCTTTATACTTATATTATATATATAATTAGCCGTAAAGGCCTTAATAGGTATAAATATATATATATATTATATATTAATATTCCTACAGCGTAAGCATGTAGCTTTTTAAATACTATAAATTATTTTATTAGTAGCAGTATCTTTAGGGTTACCACACTAGTTATAAAGAGAAAATAGATTTATTAGAAAAATATTAGATATAAAAGAAATTACGTAAAAGAGGTATTAGTTAAGGCGTTAAAGTATTAGTTATATAAGAATTTTTAGTAAACTTTAATATTCCTCTAATACAGAACAACCAGAACCTGATTACGTAAAATCGTTTTTTCTAACTAACTAGAATATAAGAAATCTTAGTACTATCTTAGTGGATTTCTGAACTAAAAATCTCCCTATTTAAATAGAAGAAAGCTTCGCTACGCTTAGTAATAAAAAAAATAAAATATTAAGATATAAAGAGTACAGACTTATATAACCTATACCTTTATTAAATCTACTATAGAAATTAGTTATAATAAACTTTATTACGGGAATACTGATAATCACTACCTAAAGAGGTTAATAATATAATATAATACTAGTTATTATTAACAGACTAATAAAGTACGCTTACTTTAAACTAACTTATATAAAAATTAAAGCAAATAAACTAGCTATATTACTAATTAAAATTTTGATTATATAATATAAAATGCCATAAGAATTTATCACAGACAGAGACAAATTATTCATGTTAATATTTTAAAAAATAGTTATAAAGTAACTAGAGGTAAAACACTGCCTCTTAACAGTATTTTATTTATAAATAAATAGATAAATAAAATAGATAAACCAAACATTAGAATAATACCTACAGATATATATTAATAAACTATAAGATAATTAGATTAACTTATTACTAATAGCTAAGTTTATATATAACTCTGTAAAATTATTAATAATAGGAAAATTATTATTCTATATAAACTATAGTTATAAGCCTACAGCTTATTAAGAACTATAGAAACTAGATAAGATATTAGAATTTATAAGAAGAAAAGTTAAGGACTTACGACTACTTTATAAGAATATTATATAGAAAATCACTTATAAAGACAATCTTAGCAAATAAATTAGGGATAAATCTAAAGTTAAGAGACTAATCTTTAAGGAGGGAGATAAAATTTTCTTAAAAAAAAAAAATTTAGAAATAAAATAACCATTACGAAAACTAGATCACGTTAAATTAGGATTATTTAAGGTTAAATAATAAACAAAACCTATAAATTATAAACTATAATTATCTAAAGATATAAGGATTTACTTAGTTTTTTATATCTCTAAACTAGAACTAGCACTACAGGATGCTAAGCTATAGATAAAACTTAAACTTAAGAAAAATACTACTAAGTATAAAGTTTAATAGATTTTGAACTACTAATGGTTTAGGCGTTAGTGGAAATATTTAGTTAAATAAAAAAATTACAGACTTAAGAATAACACCTAGAAGCTAGTTAGGAACTTAAAAAGTAGTTTAAAGCTAATTAACTAGTATTATTAGAAGAAATAGTAAAGGCTTACTCTAGGACTGGGTCTAAGATATAAAAAGAATATAGAATATTCTATTTAAAACTAAAGAAGAGAGTAATATCAGATACTATAGATTATAATATACTAGATTAACTCTAATAAATTTACTTTTTCTTTATTATGTGAACTTTATTAACTAAGGTAAGCTCACGCTAGAACATTTTCTTTTTCTAAGAATTTATTTAGGCTAGTTCGTAATAGATCTGACACTTATAAGCTCTTAACTCTTTCTTATAATAATAATAATTAAGGAGATTATCTTAGGCTTTTTTTAGTTAATAGTAAAAGCACTTTTTATTACGGTCTAACCGATTCTACTTAGGCTAGATTATAACTAGATTATACTTTATATTATAATTAATATACTTAGAGTAACGCCTAGAGAAGAGATGGACTAAATAATAATAACTATTATTACAATAGTAAGAATAGGGTAACGGCATATAATAAGATTTTTTATAAATCTAAGAAGCTAAATAGTAAGCATGTATTAGAGATAATTTAGGACGTGTTATTATTAAAAAGCTAGATAGGAAAAAAAAAGAGTTAAAAGTCTTATAGTTTAAAATACTAAGTAGAAAACCTACTACCTTTATACTACTTATAGAAAAAAGAAACTATCTTCCAGGATAAAGACTTAGAAAAGAAGGATAGTATTACGGACAGTAATAGTAAAATAGCTATATCTAAAAAGCTAAAGAAATTAGCTATAATAACTAATAAAGCTCTAGAATAGAAACGTATGTTTAAACTGGAAAGAAAGAATTATAAGCAGGTATAAGATATACTAGCACAGGCTAAGATATAAGCTAAGAAATAAAAATAGAAATATAAAATTATACTACAGAATTAAGAGTAGTTGCGTACATAATTAAAAAAGACTTAGTAAATAAGTACTAATAAAAGAGATAATACTAAGACTAGACTTATTTTTATTATTTTCTTTAGTAGTATTTAATATACTACTAGTAGATATATAATATACGCATGGAGGGTTTCCTATAAATATAAGACATAAAATAGCTTAAAGATATTTATAATTCTTTATAGTTACTCTAAAATTAAAATCTTCTCTCTAAGTTAAGACTTGAACTTAAGTGAATTAGTTTAATAACTATTTTATTAAATCTATTATATACTCTCTTCCTACCTTGTGATAAAGTATAAACTCTATTCTATTAAACTTAAGACTATTTATTCCAGATACGGAAAGAGCTAAGAGCTTATTAAGTAATTAATTAAAGTAAAATTACTAACGTAAAATATACTATTAAATTAAAGCAACTTATAATAGATATATAGATTACTAATTTTCTTTATACCTTTTTCTTTTATTCTTATTAGTACTAATAATTGTTAATGGTTACTATCTGTTTAATAATTTTTAGCAAGATACTTAGCTATTTTCCTTTAGAGATTTCATCCTTAATTCTATCTTTTAGTCCTTTATATAGTATATTATAACTAATAGTTAGTCTACCTAATTAAGTCGTGATTAAATTTACTTAAATTTTATAATATAATTAGCTACTAATATTTATTACTTAAGCTGTTAAAGCTTTTAGATTACTTCAGTTTCTTTATTAATTTCCCTAAAAATAATAATTATCTTTTATTTAAAGCGTTTATAGTTTCTGAAAGCTTATTATATATTATTATTATAGTTAGCTAACCTTACCGCTCCTAGGTTAAAATTTCTATTAACTAGATAATTTCTTACTAGTAGCTTAAACTATTATATTACTCTACTTATTATATTTATACTAGCTGCCAGAATCCTATCCTAGTTAGTTAGAAATAACTTTTAGTTAAACTAATAGTAGAGATCTATTATTACTATAAAAGTCTTAAGTTTATTTTAATTACTATTAAACTTTTTAGAAAGTTATATTTTTATTGTCTCTTCTTTCTAAACTACTATAGCTTATTATTTAGCTTTAACCTATTATTATAAGTTTACTAAAGTATTACGTAACTTTATAATAGCTATTTCTTATTTTTAAATAACTTATTATATACTCTTCTGTTCTCTGGATGTACTTCTAGTTATAAATAAAGGTCCTACTATAACTTCTTCTTTACTACTACTTTTTTCTAATAAGTAAAGTTCTTGTTCGTCCTTATAATAAGTTATTATAAACTCTTAATAATTAGTTATTAGAATTCTATCTAATAGTCCTTTCTATTCTCTTAAGGTGGTAGTTATAATATTATAAGTTACTAACTTACTAATATAAATTATACTAGTAATAAGCCGTTTAACTACTTATATAACACTTAGTAGTTTCCTTACTTCTAGATTAGATAACTTATTAGACTTAGTAAAAGTTAGTTAACTTAGTAAAAAATAAGAAGAAAATAATATAATAAATTAAGATTTAACAGAATAGTATTAAACTATATTACTTAAAATATAAATTTTAATTTTAGAGTAACTATAAAAAATTAAAAGTAATTATAAACTGTCTAATATCTTATACTTATAGTAGATCCTCCGTGCGTACATTCTATACCAGTATTTAGTATATTAAATACTATTTAGGTTATTTAAGTTATTAGAAGTGCTAAATACTTTAAATACTTTTAACTACTAAGTATTATATAAGTAGATGCTTCTAATCTACTAGTATAGTTTTATATTTTTATTCTTACTTTTTAGCTTTTGCTTTAGCTTGTGTTAATATATCTTATATCTACTTACAGTTCTTTCTTTCTAACTTAAACATACGTTTTTATTTTAAAGCTTTATTAGCTATTATTACTAGTTTCTTTAGCTTCTTAGTTATAGTTACCTTACCATTACCGTTCGTGACAAATTTGTACTTAAATATCTTAATAATTACTTAATAGTAAATTCTAAAAATTTAATAAATAATTAATAGTACTTTAAAATAAATGCTATTAAATTTTTAAAAGCTAGTAATTAATTATTATTAAAATATTTAAAAAAAAAAAAAAGTAAATTTAAAAACTAAAATACTACTATTTTATTAACTATTAATTTTTAGAAACTAAAAATTTAATAGTATTTATTTTAAAGTACTATTAATTATTTATTAAATTTTTAGAATTTTTTATTAAGTAGTTATTAAAATATTTAAGTATAAATTCTTAATTTTTTAATAAGTTTTAAAGTAATTTATTTACTTATTTAACTTACTTACTTATTAAAAATATTATAGTTATTTATTTAAAGTTAGAATTTAAAATATATTAAAAATAAACTAAATTTAGTTACTAATACTTAAAAAATTTATAATAACGTATTCTATAAGCGAGTGGCCCACCCAAGCGAGCGGCCTACCTTATTAAGTTTTAACTCTTTTATACACTCATAACACCGCAACACCAGCAGCTATTGCTATAATATTTGGGTAGTAGATAGCTAGTCTATTTCTTAGCCTTTTTACAAGTTCTTGAGTTGTGCTTAGGTTCGCAGCAGCGTTTATAGCGCCTTTACTTTAGCGCGTCAGCCATTACACGCCCACTACTCTAGCATGTTTCAACCCTAATTTACGTATCAACGTTTACTTAAGTAATTATCTCTAAGCCCTCTGCCTTTATTAACGTTCCTTACTTCTGAATTCGCTTTTTTTAGCGCTTTTTGCGTTGTGTTGCAGTCTTATTTGCCTTTTGAAGCTTGGTAATCTCTGAGTATAGTAATACGGCTTCATGCATCATCAGCTCAGCACCCTTTATAAGCCGATGAATTGACTCAAAAATGTGTGTAGGTGAGCTATTTTGATGCTGCTGAATCTGATTACAAATTAGAGCATTTTAAGACCCCAATTCAGCAGCTGTTTTAGGTATTTTTAACTCCCAAATAGTGTCCTCTGCTACAGGGGGGGATGGCATCCGAAGCTAAACATCAAGCTTTAAGAGTACAGCGTCTGGGTTGAATGGGATTAAGCCAGCACCTTAAAAGCCTGCACGGATATTGCTTTCTGTAAATATGGCTTAATAGGCTACTTTAAACGCTAGTAGAAACTCAAGCTTCGTGACGTAGTAGATGTGGTTACGGATAAGATCCTTAACTTAGCGCCCATATGCATCTTTCAAAGGTGAAAAACAGCCCACATCAAGTGGCTGAAGTAGATGCAACGAATGAGATGGCATGCAAAGCGTAATAATGCTCTTCTCTTTACAAAACTGCTAAAATTCAAGCGAATTATGGCTTTCATGGCCATTGATTATTAGCAGACGATGGACGCCTACTGTATGACCCTTTGTATGCTTATCAAAGTGCTGTAGCCACTTAATACTAAGCTCATTATTTGTCCAGCCGTTGTCGCTCAATGAAATAACCTAATCTGGTGGTATATCGTTGCCCTCGTACCATGCAGAAAGGTGGTACGTTCCTGCAAAGATGATGAATAGTGGGATTGCCCATTCTTTCGCGTTAATACCCTAAATTACTGTAACCCACTCACGATTACCTGGCTGCACTGCTTTACGTCGATTACGTCTGTTAAAGCCTGTAATAACCTTGCCGCCTGAAATAACACCCATCTAGAAGCTAGTCTCGTTAAAGTTATAGATGTCTTTTTTAGTAATACCGTACTTCTCAATCATACGCTATACGCGGTTAAACTAAGGCTTAATAATCTCAGAATCCTTACATAGAGCTCTCTAGTAGTCGTACCTTCGATTATAGACTGTTTTAACCTCTGGAGTTCGCTGTATAAAGTTCTCTAGCTAGTTTTTACTAACTAGGCTAGCAGAGCGCGCAGTAAGTAGATGATTAGCCATATCTCTTACAGCACCAAGCCTAGGGGGAAATCCTCGTAAATCTAGGTCGAGTATATATTGAATAATAACCGATTCTTCTAGCTTAGTGAGCTTCTTTGAATTGGGTTCGTAATTGTGTTATAAGGTAGTTCCAGTACGTCGCCGTTAAAGCGTCGTTTGGGGGATATTATATACCGCTACAGCATGTCGCACGCTTTGTAATTGGCTTTTCTTAATTACTAAGATAGCTAAAGATAGCCTACCTTCGTTATGAATTGATTGAGAGTTGCTTCGTTATTACATCGCGCTTGAAAGTTAGTAGGTCGCGTTTTATTTATAAGGTGGGCCACTCGCTTAGGTAGACCACTCGCTTATAAAATACGTTATATATTTTTTAAACTTAACTTTAATAAAAAAATTATTTATATTTTAAAATTTTACTATTTTATACTAAGTAATTAAGTACTATTTAATAAAATAAAATAGTTTTTAAATTAAATATAAACTAACTTTAATATTAGGCAAAATATTAAACTTATTTAGTATTAAATAAAGTATTATAAACTAAAGCTTAAAGTAGCTAATAAAATAATTACTTTAATTAACTACTTATATTTAGTATATTTTATTGAAAAAAATTATATTATATATAAATAGCTTTTAGTTAAATACACTTTATTACTATTACTATTATTTATAATTCTTAATTAAATTCTTAATATAAAGTTAAAATACTAAAGTTAATATAAATGTTAGTAGGCTGAGTATAGTGAAGTATATTATATATTTACTTTAAAATTTTAAGTTACTAGTAGATACTTATAGTAAGCCTATAATATAGATTTTTATTTATTTTTAAACCTAGAATAGTTACTAAAACTCTTATTTAGAAATAGTATACTAAACTCTAACTTTATGTAAACCCTATATCTAGCTTTATTCCTTTATTATTAGCCTTTACTAGTAATAGCTAGCTTTAGTAATATAAGCTAAATTTATATTACTAATAAAATTAATATAGCCAGCTAGGCAGCAGACAATCTAGAAAGAGTAATAAAAATCTTTAAACTAAATTATAACTTATTTAGTATAAATAGCGGATAGATTAATAATTAAGACTAATTAAACTAATATCAGAACTAATACCTAGAAACACTTATTTTTAAAAATATTAATTAAGAAAGCCTTTATAGCTTCTTGCAGAGTGCTAAAAGCTATAGTCTAAAACTAAAAATTATTATTAAGGTCTCTAGTAATCTTATAAACTAGTTACTAGAATAGAAAATACTTTAATAAATATTTTTAGTAATATTAATAATATTTAATCTTATATAGCGCACTAGCTGTAAATTATTAATATAATATTAAAAATAAAATAAAAAATAAAAAAGAAAAGAAAAGGAAATGAAATAAAAACTAGAAAAATATACTACCAGCCTTACGCCTACGATAATTACCAAAAGGCTTAAAATATAAAGATAGTAAAACTTAAGATTTATTACTAGCTAAAGCTACAGGAGGCCGTTTAATACGTATTTAAAATAAAAAAACTATAAAGTATTAGTTAGAATTAACTAATACTTAAACTAATACTAAGAATTAATTTATGAAAGTAACAGTCTTACGTGCTGCTTTACTAGAAAGGTTTTTATAAAACTTATTAAAAGTAATTATCTTACACGCTGTTTTACTAGAAAGATTTTTATAAGACTTATTAAAACTAGTAAACGAAGTATTAGTTATAATTAATTAATACTAAGACTAATACTAAGAACTAATTTATAAAAGTAATAGTTTTATATGCTACAGTCTTATATAGTGCTTTACTAAAAAGATTTTTATAAAACTTATTAGAACTAGTAGGCATAACCTACTCTATACTAAAAAGATCTTTATAAAGCTTATTAGAACTAGTAGATGTAGTCTAATTTATACTAGAAAAATCTTTACAAGGCTTATTAAAACCAGTAAGTAAAGTATTAATTATAATTAATTAATATTAAAACTAATACTAAGAACTAATTTGTAAAAGCAACGGTCTTATGTAGTACTTTATTAAAAGAATTTTTATAAAATTTATTAGAACTAGTAAATATAGCCTGCTTTATACTAGAAAAATTTTTATAAAATTTATTAGAATTAATAAGTATAACCTACTCTATACCTAAAAGATCTTTATAAGGCTTATTAGGACTAATAGGTATAACCTATTCTATACTAGCTATAATTAAAGTATTAGACAAGTATTAGTTAAAGTAAAATAATTAATAATAGAAGTAAGTAATAAAGTAGGTGTTAAAATTTATAGCACGTTAGAATTATAAACACGTAAAAGTAAAGATAAAGGTAAGTAAAAGAAAAATTTTAATAAAATATAAGTATATAATTAGCTATCTAGTATATAAACTACTTACTTACTTAATTTTATTTTATTATCTTACTAACACTAACTCACTAACCTTGCTAAAAACAATCTTTGTAAGTTTATACTTTATATAAACTAATATCTAGACTAATACTATATTTTAGTGATATCTTATCTACTAGCTATTTATTATATTCTTAAAACGTGCTATAAAATCTGCCTCTGCAATGTCACTAAATAAACGTTAGAAAAAAGATAATAAATATTTAAATAATGTGCATACCGCTAAAGAGAGGAATAGATATAATAATTTAGAAAATAAAGAGCTAGTATTAGCACGTGATAAGAATATAATAAATAAATTCATTTTAAAATATTAAATAAAATATATAAAGGATTATATAGCTGAAATTAATGCTACTAAAGAGAAAAATAAAGAGACTATAACTAAAAATCTAAAGCAAAAGGCAAAGACTAAAGCTATTAAAAAACTATAAGTAAATAAGATATTAGTCTTAGTATTAGTTACTAACGTTAGTAGGTTTAAAGATAGTATTTATTAAATTTAAAAAGTAAAACTATATAACCCTAATAAAAATTATCTTATCTAATTTTCTATTCTTAGTAATAATAAGGCAGGTAATGATGATAAGGCAGAGCTAATTACTAATATAAAAAAATAACTTTAAGTACTTAAGGATTTAGTTATAGTAGATTCTATAATATAGTAGTATATAATATAATATTTTTAAAGTATGATATTAAAAAGTGCTGTTAAGAAATTAAAACGGCTCTTTACTTAAACAGACTTTAGATATATAATAAGGCTTATAAGTATATCACGATTTAAAATTAGTATTTATTTTCTTAATTTCAGACTAATACTAAGACTAATACCTGTTTAGAAATATCTAATAATAATAATATAAGTTAAGCGTTATGACTAAGTTAATTAAGTATAAAGAAGTATAAAGTTTAAAGATGTTTCTACTAAAGAGAAGTCAGCCATACTGCTTAACATCTATTATAGAGTAAGATATTAGTCTAGGTATTAGTATATTACTAATAGAATTTAGATTCTAGTTTTAAAAGCTTTATATGCTCTAGCTATTAAACGCGGCGCCTTAATACTTAAAATAGATTTAATTAATAGCTATCTAATTCTACTATTCTATAGCTTATTTAGTTGTTTAGAATATGTTATTATAATAGTAGTAGCTATAGCACAATCTCATGGCTATTATTTTAAATCTAAAATTTAGTTAGTATTTACCTTAGAATATCTTAGCCTTCTAGGTGCTTTTTAGTATAATATAATTAGAAATTTTACTAAGGAGTTTTATTTTAAGAATTTTAATAAGAATAATACTAAGCACTTGCTTAATTAGTTTTTAGATAATAATAATTTTATATTAAAAGACGTTAGTATATAGATTAAGCTGTTTAATAGTTCTAAACAGAAATAGATATATAAAATAGCATATTCCTAGGTATTAGTTAGTATTAGTTAGTATTAATCTATTAAACTATATACATATTTACTTCTCTTTAAATCTAAACTTTGTGTTAGTAGCCGTAACTTGATGTTAAAGTTACTTATTTATATTAACTTATCTTATATATATTATATGACTCTTCTTTTACTTTAATCTTTAAAAGTTAAAAGAATTTATAAATAACACACCCTAGAGACTCTTACAGCGTGAAATAGCTATATAGGTTAACCTAAAAATAAAGTCCTTTTTATCTAAAATACCTAATATAGTCTGCTTAATAGTAATATTTTAAGACTTATAAATAGTAATAGTATAAGCTGCTACTAAAGGAAACTAAGTCCATAAACAAAAAACCTTCCCACGCTAGAAATTCTAATAATAATAGAAAATTAGTACTATATTCTTCTTACCTAGAGTACTATATAGTGATAGCCTTTTATAGTTATTAAAAGTAATAAATAACGCTAAAGGAGCTTCTTTTTTAAGGTTTATAATATTATTTAATTATATAATATTATCTAATATACCTAAAGCACTATTTATAAGACCTTTTTTTATTTATATATTATCCATAAGCATAACTTATAAGCTAATACTTAAAAAAAGTAAGGTTTTAAGATTTCTAGTTTTTTTTATAGTAGACTTTTTAGCCCTTATACTCTTATAGCTAGCTATAATAGCTATTATAGGCTAGCCTAAATTTTATAATTAGTAATAATTTAGCTTCTAGACCTAGCTTCTTTTAGTATAAATATAAATTATATCCCGGAACAAACTAATATCATCTATAGGAAGTGTTAATTAAATTCTAGTAGTAAATAAAAGCTAGTTTTAAATTATAATCTTTCTAACGCGAAGACGGCCTAGTGTGTTATAAAATATCTTCTAATTATAGCCTTACTATTATATTATAACGTTAAGGATAATAGTTTTCTTAAACTATTAATATAGCTACTGCCTAAACGTCTTACTTGTATTTTAGAATATATAAGTATTATATAGAGGCTTTATATTTACAGGTGGAAGTTAAAAGAAATTTCTAGCTAAAATAATACTTAAGCTACTAAAAGAAAGATAATTAGATAATAAGAAGATTTCTTTACACCGTGAATTAACCTAAGCTAATATCTTTAGGCTAACTATAGATTTTTTATTTATAACTAAATACTAAATATCTTTAAACGTAGTCTAGAGAGCTTAGATAGCTTATAGTAATAATTTAATAAACTCTATACTCTTAATTAGAATACGAAATAGTGCGTTTAGTGTTTTACTAGAAATATTATAAGCAGCATAACCTATAGATACTGCTTAAATTATTAGAGAATAATATCTATAAGTAGTAATTAAGTTATTAAGGTTAGTAGAGATAAATTCTATAATATGTATTTTTCTAGACTCTACTTTTCTATCTAGATTAATTAGTTATTACAGGAGATTTTCTCTTATTAAGATTAACTAATAGTAGTTTATAATAAGCCTATTAAATAATTTTTGTTTTTCAGTAAGGGTTTTATAAGTTTCTTTAGTCTAAATAGTAAAGTTAATAAGATAATTAGCCTTTTATTACTTCTAATATAAAAAGGGATTAAGGTTATAGGTACTAATTTAAATAAACTAATTTATTACGTGATTTTTAGAGTAATCTTCTAGATTCTTTCTACTAATAAGAATATCTTATATATCTAGTTAATAAGTGGCTAATTTTCTCTAAGATAGCTCAAAATCCTCTTCTTCTTTATTAATATCTTTAAGATTAGGATTATTTTCTTTAGTAGATAGTTTTTCCTTTTTATATAAATTATTTTATAGGTAGGTATAGTAGGCTTTATAGTGCTAATAAGCCTTCTTATATATAGTAAATATTCTATTCTCAAATAAAAGAATTTTACTTATCTTTTAAAATAGATAATAGAGTATGAGTTTAACATGAGTAAACTATGCTAGATTATAATTAAAATAATATTAGAATATAAAGTTTAAAACTTTTAGCTTAGTCTAAGGCCTCTTTTTCATATCACCAGTATAGTTGTGTTTAAGAAGGAAATTATAGAAAGAAAAATTAAATAAATTAGGATAATCTTTATACTTTTAGAGAAAATTCTTATTATAACTAAAGATTCTATTATCTTTACTATTTTCTTCTTTAAAGTAGTAGGTATTTAGCTGGTTCTTTTCTAGCTAATAATTAATATTAAGCACTTAATAAGAGTAATAAACTAAGAGTAAATTAAGAAGAAAATAGGTAATTTCTTAAGTAAACTAGTCCTACTTACTAATAAGCCTATTTATTATCTTTATAACAAAGGAGTATAGCGGCTTCTTAGAATTAAGTTTTAGTAAAATTCTAGTTATTATAGTTTTATAATTCTTAAACTATTTCTCCTACTTAGCAGTATACTTTCTAATATATACTATTATATTAGTAGTATTTATATATAATTAAATATCAATATTAGCAAGCCATCCTATTAGAAGTATATAGTAATATAAATTTAACTAAAAGTAGTTATATATAGAGTAAAACTAATAATATAACTTACCCTCCTTATAGTAAATAATAGAAAATTTAGTAAATAACTAGAAAACAAAAAATCAGCACTTAAGCTATTTTATATTCTTATTAAACTTTAAGTAATATATAGTTATATAATAGTGAATTTAAATTCTAGTTAAGATTAAAAATAATTACTTAAAGTCCTAGGTTATATTAGAATAGGCGAGTAAAAAAGGCGACCTTTTATTAGTAATACTCTATAACTAGAGCTAAGAATATATAATAGAAATATATACTCTTTAAAACCTAGTAAAATTAGCTAAAGCTTTATAGTTATCTTTATTAAAGAGTTTATTATCAGGATCTAGCGCGTCTCTATAATAGTATATATTATAATTATAAGTACTACTATAACTCTATTACTTAAAATAATTCTAATTATTAATAATACTAAACTTAAGGGTGAGCACCTCATCCTTAAAAGCTTAAAAATAGTAATAAAAGTAATAGGTAATAATATAGGAACTATCCTGAATATTATTACGCATAATTTTAATTCTGGCGGCGGAAATAGCATTCTTCTATTTATTATATTAAAAGAAATATTATATTAAGTCGTTTTAATAGTAATTAGCTATAGAGAAAGTAATAAATAAGTTTAAACTCTTTAATTACCGTATCTAAAAAAGTATTAGTCTTAGTATTAGTCCTAATATTAGTCTTAGTATTAGTTTTAGTAAATAGTAAAATAGAATTACATACTATAGCTTTAAGACCTTTACTTTTACTTACTTAAAAAGGGCGTGTTTTATAAAGTGCTTTAGTAAAATACACAATTAAGTTTAGCATAACTACAGACTAGAAACTATTATTCTTAAAAGTATTCTAAAGATTATTAATAGAGATGCCTTTATTATTAGATATCTTTAATATTAAGAAACTAGACTTTATATTTACCTACTTCTGTATAATTGTATTAAACGCCACGTAATAAAAGCGTAAATATTACACTATACGGCTATTCTTATATAATAATATATACTTAACATAAAACTTATAGTTAATATATTATTAGTAAAGCTTTATATACTTTCCTATATTTATAGAAAAGTATGTTAGAAAAGCCCTACTTAGTAACACCTTACTATAATTAAACTCTAATAAAGGGGTATACTAGATAGATGCTATAGAGAGTAAAACTAGAGCTTTAATTTAATACTATAAAACTTCTAACTCCTACACATTAAGAACTAGATTTAGGATTATAGTAACTTAAGAAATAGAATTATCCTTATTATTATCCTTATTATTATTTTTATTATTATTCTTACTATTGTTCTTATAAGGTATTTTTATATTAATATTTAAACCCTAACTAGAACCTCCTTACATGGTATTTATAGACTATTTTTGTTAAGTAGACTTAGGAGGTACTTTATCTATCTTAATAATAAATAAATTACTATTAACATAATTATCTTTAAGAAGAGCACTTAAGGCTTTATTATTAATAGTAATATCTATATAGCTATTATAATTATACTATAAAAAGTATAACTAACACTAAACTACCTAACACTATATATAATAATTATTCTAAAACTATTAGTTAATGTGTTTATAATTAACACTAGAAGAATAAAGTGGCTTAAAGAGTATAATATTAAAGTCTTAAAAGAAAAGTAATAACAACATAAAGATCTTCCTAATATTATATAAAAAGTAGTAAATATGCCCTATATATTTATATTAGGTATCTTAATATTAGCAGACTTTTATAAAGATATACACTTAAGTAATTAATATCTTCTCTATAAGAGAAAGTTTTAGAAGTTTATTAGATTATAAGCTAGAGTCCATTTCATTATCATAACTAAATAAAAATATAAAGTTAGAATCTTAAGAATTATCTTTAAGCTTAGAGTATTTAGTCTTATTTTTATAGTAAGTAGAGTACTTTCTTTCTTTAAGTTTTAAATTAAACCAGCGTCTATTATAAGTACCACAGGTCTCTATTACTAGCTTATTAATATAAGTATAAAACTTTTTAATTAGTTATTAATCTACAAAGCTAAAAACAAGGTTATTAAAGAAAATATTACTTAAGAAATCTATAAAAGAATCAGATAGCAGCAGGTTATAAGATAAATTTAAATTAGAGAGTATAGATAAAATAGAAAAAAAGAACTTATCAAGCATAGTATCTTAAAATATAGATATTAACTATAAAGACTAATTTAACTTAATATTTTAAGATAAAGAGATTAATTAAGAAGATTAATTTAGCTCCTCCTAGTATCTTATTAAAAATAAAACAGAAGATATAAATAAAACTTTATTATTTACCTAATACTTAATATAATATTATCTCTAGATGCTAGTCTAGGCACAATAGGTATTAACTTAAGCTAAAGTATTATTACTATCTAATTTACTATTATAAACGGTAATGGTAAGGTAACTGTAACTAAAAAGCTAAAGAAACTAATAATAATAGCTAATAAAGCTCTAAAATAGAAACGTATGTTTAAGTTAAAAAAAAAGAATTATAAATAAGTATAAGACGTGTTAGCATAGGCTAAAGCAAGAGCTAAAAAATAAAAATAAAAATATAAAACTATACTAGTAGATTAAAAGCATCCACCTATATAATACTTAGTAATTAAAGGTATTTAAAGCATTTAATACTTCTAATAACCTAAATAATTTAAATAGTATCTAATATACTAAATACTGGTACAGAATATACGCACGGAGGATTTACTATAAGTATAAGGCATCAGACAGTTTATAATTACTTTTAATTCTTTATAATTACTCTAAAATTAAGATTTATATCTTAAGTAATATAGTTTAATACTATTTTGTTAAATCTTAACTTACTATATTACTTCCTTTTTATTCTCTATTAAGTTAATTAATTTCTACTAAGTCTAATAAGCTATCTAATCTAGAAATAAGAGAACTACTAAGTATTATATAAATAATTAAACAGCTTATTACTAGTATAATTTATATTAGTAAGTTAGTAACTTATAATATTATAATTACTACCTTAAGAGAGTAGAAAGGACCGTTAGATAGAATTCTAATAACTAATTATTAAAAGTCTATAATAACTTACTACAAGAACAAATAAGAACTTTACTTATTAGAAAAAAGTAGTAGTAAAGAAGAAGTTATAGTAGAATCTTTATTTATAACTAGAAGTACATTCAGAGAATAGAAAAGTATATAATAAGTTATCTAAAAATAAAAAGTAGCTATTATAGAGTTATATGATATTTTAGTAAATTTATAATAATAAATTAAAGCTAAATAATAAGCTATAGCAGTCTAGAAAGGAGGAATAGTAAAAATATAACCTTCTAAAAAGTTTAATAGTAATTAAGATAAATTTAAGACTTTTATAGTAATAATAGACCTCTACTATTAGTTTAACTAGAAGTTATTTTTAACTAACTAGGATAGGATTCTAGTAGCTAGTATAAATATAATAAATAAAGTAATATAATAGTTTAAGCTACTAGTAAGGAACTATCTAGTTAATAAAGATCTTAACCTAAGAGCGGTAGGGTTAACTAACTATAATAATAATATATAATAAGCTTTCAGAAACAATAAACACTTTAAACAAAAAATAATTATTATTTTCAGAGAAATTAATAAAGAAACTAAAGTAATTTAGAAGCTTTAATAGCTTAAGTAATAAATATTAGCGGCTAACTATACTACAGAATTTAAGTAAATCTAATTATAACTTAATTAAGTAAATTAATTATTAGTTATAATATACTATAAAGCACTAAAAGACAGAATTAAGGATAAAATTTCTAGAGGAAAATAGCTAAGTACCTTACTAGAAATTATTAAACAGATAGTAACTATTAATAACTATTAATACTAATAAGAATAAGAGAAAAAGGTATAAGGGAGATTAGTAATCTATATACCTAAAAAAAATAAAAAAGATAATTAAACCTATAACTCTATAGACATCAATATTAAGAAAACATCTATTAGAAATAGGTAAGGAAAGTAAACTAGAAAATAAATAAAACACTATACATATAAAGTCTACTTAAGATATAGAAAACAAAAACACTTTATTAAGAATTATAAATAATAATAATTAGATGTTAAGAAAGCTTACGTTTAGACTAAAGCGCTTAAGGAAATTAAGATTACTATAATCTAAATAAAATAAGTAAAAGATACCATAACAAAAGAGACAATCATAAAAAAAATTAAAAAGAAATAATACTAAATTAATAGAAGCTATATATATCTCAGATAGGAATATAAGATCCCGTATTAATAGATTAAGAATTATCTAATAGAATAACCTAGTAATATAATTACTATAATATAAGAAATAGTAGTTTAATAATACAACACAAGAACCAAGAAAGAAACATAAAGGTTTTATAAGATTATAGAATAAGAAGGTGGATTATTCTATAAAGAAAATTAGAAATTCAAATAAAAAAAGAATTAAGAGACTATAGAGAGTAAAGAACTTATGTTTATAATAATTATATAGTATGTATGCTGAGGATATTGTTAAATATATAAATTAAAATACCACTAAAAAGAATACTATATTACTAAATACTAAAAAGTTATTTTAGGAGATGGGATATATAAATACTAATAAGCACTACAATTAGCAGGAAACAGGTAGTATAAAAAACTAAGTAGATAAAAACTAGCCTTATAAATAAATAAAATCTATTAATAAATATCTATACTAGTTATAAGTAATATAACATACTATCATCCCATCAGACACCTGGAAGTAAGATGGGATTAAAATAAAAAGAAAAAAGAAAACCCTTTACTAATATTATAGATACAGGATAATAACGCTGTAAATAAAACTATAAAAAAGAAATACTAGATATATATAGCTTTTAATTATATAAAAAAGGATTATAAATAGAATAAACACGCCATACATGTTAAAGGACTAAAGATAAGAAAAGTATTATAATAACTAGTAAATAAAAAAAAATTTAATCTATAATAAGAACTAATTTATACGGATTCAGAAAACAAATTACAGGACCTAAATTTAGATAAACATAAATAACTATTATAGGATAAATACTAGATAGGATGTTAATAATACTAGATTAAATACTATTAAAAAGAATAGTTAGCCACAGACTCACATAAAAAACTCATATATTAAGAATATTTCTTAGAATAGAAATGCTGGGATTATAGAGAATAAACTAGAAATATATATAAAATACTTAATAAGAAAGTATGTTAACTCTAGAGATGTCTAATCTACAGACCTAAAAAAAAAAACACTAAAAAATTAACTACCACTTAGGAGTTAACTATAGATAAAAAACTAGAAAACTAGTAAACTATAACTAAGCTACTAAAAAGCTAAGAACTAGAGATTAGAAATAATATATTAATTATATATATATAACTAAACTAAAGGAAACATGAAAATAAGCTATACGTAGACATATATATTAATAGTAATTAAATACTAGTATTTATAAACAGTAAGGCTAGTAAGACACTTATATTAAATAAATAAATATAAAGATACTAAATACTAACTAAAGTTTTAGACGAATTTGTGTGAGTAAGACGCATAGATAATAGTCTAATAACATTTAAAAAAAGTTTAATTAATTTTAAAATAAGAAATATAACTATTAGAGCAGTAGGTTATACAGATAACTATTATATTAAAATCATAAATCTAAGTAGTAAGAATTTTATCTTAGGATAAGACTAGCTAGTATAATAGAATCTGAATATTAATTAAAGAAAAAAAACTATAGGAATTAGAAATAACTACCACAGATAGTAATAAATAAAAGCTATAATATAAATAAAAAAAGTAATACTTCACGATACCACGTTTATTATACCAAATGAATATTAAGTAGAGTTTAGAGAATAGTTTTTTAAGGAAGCTAAAGACTAATTACTAGAATACTAAAACTAAAACCACAAAATCACGCTTAAAAAAGAAATGAATTTAAAACTAGGATTATTATATCAAGTACCTATACACCAACAGGAAGAATTACGGAAATTCTTGCAAGAAAATTAATAAAAAAGGTATATACAAACTAGTTAAAGTAAGATAATATTACTAATACTTTTTATATTAAAGAAGAATAGTAAACTATAGTTATATATTAACTACAAACACCTAAACGAAGCTATAATAAAAAATTATTATTTAATACTATTAATATTAGAACTTATAAATAAACTTAAAGGAGCTAAATAGTTTAGTCTCTTTAATATTAAGAATAAATATTATTAGATATAAATAGTTAAAGGACATAAATAAATAATAGTATTTAAAATAAGATATAAACTATTTAAATATTTAGTTATGCCAATAGAACTCACGAATGTACCAGTAATATTCTAGATAATTATTAATTATATGCTAAGGAAATACCTAGATGTATTTATAATAATATATCTTAATAATATACTTATATACACAAACGGAACGCTAGAGGAATATATTAAGTATATTAAAAAAATATTACGGAAACTTAAAGAATATAGGTTATATATTTAAACAGAGAAATATATATTCCATAGAACTAAAATCAAATTCTTAGAATACTTAGTATTTTGAGATAAAATAGTAGTTAATTTAGATAAAGCTAAAGATATTCTATCTTAGCTAATACTAATAAATACTAAAGAAGTTTATTCTTTTCTTAGATTTATAGGTTTCTGTAGATAATTTATTAAGAATTACTTAAAAATAACAGCACCTTTAATAGAATTGCTTAAAAAAGATTAATAATTTAAGTAAAAATAACACAAAGAAAACGCTTTTATAATATTAAAAAAAATGTTTCAACAACTACCGATATTGAAGATGTTTGATTTAAGACTTTAGATAGAAATATATACAGATATATTAAATAGAGCTATAGAAATTATCCTACTATAAATATAAAACAATAAGTGAAAATATTTAGTAGATTTCTTATCTTATAAACTCATAACTACTAAGTTGAACTATGATATTTATAATAAAAAACTATTAGTAATAGTTTAAGCATTTAAGAAATAGAGACATTACTTAAAAGAAACTAAGTATTAAATTATTATATATTCAGATCACAAAAATCTAACGGTATTTATAATAACTAAAAAGTTAAATTAATAACAAGTCTAATGGTAAGAACTAGTTTCTATATTTAACTTTTAAATATTTTATAAGTTAGGAAAAGAAAATATAGTGGCTAACGCACTTAATTAATAAGCAAACTATATAAGAAATATACCAGAAATTTATAATATAATACTTAAATAAAAACTAAATAAATTCCTAGGAAGCTTATAAATAGATGTTAAGGCAGTAGTCATTATCAAAAACATTTAGAAAAAAAAATAAGAAAGTTTAATAATAAATAGCTACATTAGAATCTAGACTAAGAAATAATTTATATACTAGATATATTATAGACTAAGCTTATTAAAAATTAACACTTAGCTAAAATATACAGATATTAGGGAATTAAAAAAACTATAGAACAAATCAACAGATATTTTTAGATCCTAGGAATATAGAAAAAGGTTAGAGATATTCTTTTAGAGTGTATTAAGTACAGAAAGAATAAAGTATTAAGATATAAAGAATATAAACTTATATAACTAATTCCTTTACTAGACCTACTATAGGAATTAGTTATAATAGACTTTATTACAGAAATACCAATAATAACTACCTTTAAAGGCTAATAGTATGATATGATACTAGTTATAATAAACTAACTTATAAAGTATATATACTTTAAACTAACGTATATAGAAGTTAAAGCGGATGAATTAGTAACCATACTTATTAAACTATTAATAGTATAATATAGATTACTATAAGAATTTATCATAGACAGAGACAAATTATTTATATTAATATTCTAGAAAATATTTATAGGAAAGCTAGGGGCTGAATACCGCCTCTTAATAGTATTTTATTTATAAATAGATAGATAAACAGAATAGACAAATCAGACACTAGAATAATACCTATAAATATATATTAATAAGTAATAAGATAATTAGATTAACTTACTACTAATAGCTAAGTTTATATATAACTCTATAAAATTATTAACTATAAGAAAATTACTATTTTTTATGAATTATAGTTATAAGCCTACGGCTTATCAAGAACCACAGATTCTAAACAAGATATTAAAATTAGTAAGAATAAAGATTAAGAAGTTATAGTAACTTTATTAGGAAATAGTAGAAAAAATTATTTAGAAAGGAACTCTCAGCAAACAGTAGAAAAATAAATCTAAAGTTAAGAAACTAATTTTTAAGAAAGAGGATAGAATTTTCCTGCTATAAAAAAATTTAGAAATAAAACAACCATTAAAAAAACTAGATCACGTAAAATTAGGACTATTTAAGGTTAAAAGATAAATAAGATTTATAAATTATAAGCTATAACTACCTAAGGATATAAGAATTTATTTAGTTTTCTATATTTTATTACTAGAACCAGCACTACTAAACGCAAACCTGTAGATAAAACTTAAACTTAAAGAAAATAATACTAAGTATAAAGTCTAATAAATCTTAAACTACCAGCAGTTTAGACGTTAGAAGAAATATTTAGTTAAATAAAAAAATTATAAACCTAAAAATAACACGTGGGAGCTAATTAGAAACTTAAAAAATAGTTTAAAGCTAATTAATTAGTATTACTAGATAAACTAGTAAACGCTTATTCTAAAGACGTATTTAGTAAATAAAGAGAATAAAAAACATTCTACTTAAAACCTAAAAAAGAAGACAAGCTAGTATTAGACACTGTAGGTTATAATATATAAATTATATAATCTTAAAAACAAGCCTCTTCCTTCTTAAGAGTATAGATTTTATAAATTAAGATTATTTCTTAATTAAATATCTTCTTCTCTTTTAAATTTATTTTTGTAAGTTTATGGTGAAGTTAATAAATATAAAAATAACACTCTTTCTTAAAATAGTAGAACTTAAAAAGGTTGTCCTTAACTTTCTTAAGCTAATAACAAAGTTTTTTCTTATTATAATTAAAATAATTTTATTTTAGTTATAAGATAATTAGGTTATACTTTGCGTTATAATTATTACAGGTTAAGTAATAACTAGAACTTAAATTTATAAAGTAGTTATCACCTTAACAGGAACAGTTTAAGTAGAGTGTTAGTATATAATAAAGTTTATTATAAATTTAAAAAGCTAAATAATAAGTATATATTAGAGCAAACTTAAAACAGCATATTATTAAAAAACTAGGTAGAAAAAAAAGGAAGTTAAGAGTCTTATAGTCTAAAACATAAAGCAGAGAACTTATTACCTTTATACTATTTATAGAAAAGAAAAACTATCTTCTAAGATAAAGACTTAAAAGAGAGAAATAATATTACAAATAGTAATAATAAAATAACTATAACTAAGAAGCTAAAGGAACTAGTAATAACAGCTAATAAAGCTTTAAAATAGAAATATATATTTAAGCTAAAAAGAAAGAACTATAAGTAGGTATAGGATGTGTTAGCATAGGCTAAAGTAAAAGCTAAAAAGTAAAAATAAAAATATAAAATTATACTAATAGATTAAAAGTATCTACTTATGTAATACTTAATAATTAAGAGTGTTTAAAGCATTTAGCACTTCTAATAACCTAAATAATTTAAATAGTATTTAATATACTAAACACTAGTACAGAATGTACGCACGGAGGATCTACTATAAGTATAAAATATTAAATAGTTTATAATTACTTTTAATTCTTTATAATTACTCTAAAATTAAAATTCACACCTTAAGTGACATAGTTTAATACTATTTTATTAAATTTTAACTTACTATATTACTTTCTTCTTACTCTTTACTGAGTTAATTAACTTCTATTAAGTCTAATAAGCTATCTAATCTAGAAGTAAGGGAACTACTAAGTATTATATAAGTAATTAAACAGCTTATTACTAGTATAATTTACGTTAGTAAGTTAGTAACTTATAATATTTATCTAGTAAATTACAAAAACAACTACCCTGTAGTTATGAAGATAAAAAACAATATAGTATAGCTAAAGAACTATATAGTGTAGGAGATAGAGCTAGAAGTATAAAGTATTATATAAATATAACTACTTTAGAAAAGAAGTATTATATAGGTATAACTACTTATAATAAGAGTATAAAACAGTAAAGAGTAGAAGATAAAAGTAATATAGCTTTATACTTACACTATATAGTTAATTAGACATAGAGTTCTTAAAGAAATGAGTATAGATATATATATATTTAGTGTATTCTTATTTCTATAATATAAGCACGTAGCTTTCTAAGTACTCTAATTTATTTTATTAGTGGTAGTATCTTTAAGGTTACTATATCAGTTATAAGAAGAAGGCAGATCTATTAGTAAAATATAGGACTTACATAAAAGAGGTATTAGTCTAGGCGTTAAAGTATTAGTCACGTGAGAAGTTTGAGCAAAGAATTTGGTATTCCTCTGGCGCAGAATAATTGGAAGCCGATCACGTAATGCGGGTTTTTCTGGCCAACCAGAACGCGAGGGTTTTCGGTGCAACCTTAACGGGGTTTTGAATGCGAAACCCCCCCCGTTTGATTATAATAAGCTTCGCTACGCTTAGTAATAAAATACTAAAGCTAACATAAATGTTAGAGGACTTCGCTATGCTTAGTAACAAGTAGTGTAAGAAAAGCTATGTGAAAGAGTAGTATAAAAGAAGTAGTATAAAAGAAGTAGTATAAAAGAAGTAGTATAAAAGAAGTAGTATAAAAGAAGTAGTATAAAAGAAGTAGTATAAAAGAAGTAGTGTAAAAGAAATAGTGTAAGAAAAGCAGTATTATAGTAGTAGCATTGGAAAAGTAGCATTGGAAGTTACATGAGAGAGGCGGCGTAAAAAAGGTGGTGTGGGAGAGGTAACGTTGGAAAAGTAATGTGGGAGAAGCAGCGTAAGAGAAGTAGCATAAGAGAAGTAATATTAGAGAAGTAGCGTAAGAGAAGAGCAGCGTTAAAGAGAAGAGCAGCGTTAAAGAGAAGAGCAGCGTTAAAGAGAAGAGCAGCGTTAAAGAGAAGAGCAGCGTTAAAGAGAAGAGCAGCGTTAAAGAGAAGAGCAGCGTTAAAGAGAAGAGCAGCGTTAAAGAGAAAGAGCAGCGTTAAAGAGAAGAGCAGCGTTAAAGGGAAGAGCAGCGTTTAAAGAGAAGAGGCAGCGTTAAAGAGAAGAGCAGCGTTAAAGAGAAGAATAGTGTTAGAAAAGTAGCGCTACAGAAGCTGCGCCAGAAGAGCCGCACCAGAAAAGCCGCGCTAGAAAGCGCCAGAAAAGC